>JAGTTH010005382.1:0-82831 GCA_022606485.1 Agraylea sexmaculata
GTATTCTATTTATTAATTTTAATTTTGTTACCAATACCATCCATTCAACTAGATGGTCAATATATTCTAAGATAATTTATTAAAATATATGTGTCCAAGTGTTATAAATAGGATAAATCAACCCTTACATTTTTTTAAATATAAATAATGTACAATTAATTTTTCTTAAGAAACATGTATAGGGGATGCGGGGTATGTAAAAATAAAAAATATATACAGGATGGACTTGAATTAGCTGATAATATTTTAGTGTAAGGTCTTAAAAAATATATTAAATATTTTTATTAACAATTAAAAAATAATTTAAAATATTAATTGCGTATTTAATAGAAACAATACACACGGGACAGTCTGAGTACTTCACAGAAACATCTGATTTCCAGATTCATTGATATTTTTAATTGTTATTTGACATTTTTTTTAAATATTTAATATATTCTTGTGATACCCTACCAGCCCCTAAAATATTCTCAGTTAATTCAAATCCATCCTGTATATAATTTATATTTTTACCCTTAATCCAAATTGTGAAATTTTCATTCCTAATTTATGGTAATAAAATTTACTAATTAAATTAAATCTACTAATATTTTTTTATAATTGAAATTATTTGATTTAAGAATTGCTCCATACATAATTCGTAGCCGGTGGGTGAACTTTTTTAACAGTTATCGCAAGATTTGATTGCTAATTGTTTATATAATTTAAATAAAAATATTTTTATAATGTTGCCAGATTCATCCTAATTTTCAATAGTTATTTTTTTAAAAAAAATGTAATCAATTAAGCCTTTGATAAAACCTTAGTTTAAGATACTGGTTTGAGGGCTTCAGGGAACAAATTAATTCTCGGATGCTATTGATCATAAATTGTTTGGCATGATTTGCAATTGTAAAGATTATATTGATTTAGAGGTTGTATTGTGATGCAGTTAAACAGTGAAATTGTCTCGATCGTTAAAGCTAAAACACACGATTCACATTAAATAGTACAATTGAACTATGATCATGGCGGAAGTTGTAAAATAGCCATGGTCGTTAAGAGCTCATGCCAATGAGTCATAGTGATCATCATCATCATCATCATCACCACCAGCCATGAATGAATGAACGCGGAATATCGTGAATGAATAACCCGTCAATGGGTGACTGTGACTAACCCACTATGTATGCATGTATGTATGTAGGAAGACTTCTAGGAATATGAAAGCCTTTATTATATTACCACCAGCTGGGATTATTATAAGTTGTCATTTCGTGGTTTTACACAAGCTACTTCCAATTATACTGAACGAAATAACACCTTCAGCAACGTATTATATATATATATATATATATATATATATAAATATATATATATATATATATATATATATATATATATATATTTATATATTACATTTTCTTTACTAAGCAGTTTTTATTGTAAATTTTTAATTTTTTATTTTTTTACAATACCACCACCGCCGATATTAGCAGGTAATACAACTGAATATAAAGATGGTGAACCAAGCAGACGTGTCTAAGTGAGACAACACTAATAGTTTAGAGGCGCCAAATGTGAATTCTTGATAAATAAGTCTTTATACAGAAATATGTTATTTAATTTTAATGGCGTTGGGTGACGTATTAACATTTAAAAAAATCAGAAAAATGTCAATATAATAAATATCAAGATGGTGGAGCAAGTAGACGAGTCTGTGTAAGACAATACCAATTTTTTTAAGCGCGTTTAATGTCAGTTCATGTGAATTTTCGATAGAGGTGTACATTGGTTTTCAATACTGTTGTTCAAACTCTGTTTAAACCTTAATTACAATGTAACCTCTGTCAAACTCATTTATTCCTTCCACCAAACCATAATAAAATATTCTCAGTTAGTTCAAGTCCACTCTGTACAATCAAATAATCTAATAGAAAATTAAACATATTCATACAGCCTACAGAAATTTTTAAATATTTTCAAAAAACAGGCTTCTATATAAAACAAATGAATCCCTTAAACGCGTTTAAAACAAAAATTAAGAGTATATAAAAAAATAAATTATAGTATTACATAAAAATGTTCAAGTTAAATAAAATAAGGTGTAGGAAGCAATCATTTATATGTTACTATATAAGGTTGCTCCTAAATAAGCCATGTAGGTAGCAGAATTGGTGGAAAAGATATCACCTAGGTGCGCGAATTCGTTGTAGCCTATTCAAAGGAGAATAATAAAGTGGATAGAATGTAAATATGATAAGTTATTATACGGTTACTAAATATAATTTTATTTATTTCCCATACAGGGGGAAAGTTGTCAAAAACCCGTTTTAAACATGAGTGAAAATCATGTTAACTTTCATTTGTGCAAATTCTTATGTTTGTACCCGAAATAGTTTTATATTTTATTGGCAAAGTGGTGAAGGTGTTAAGTGTGGGTCGCAAATCATATTTGGTCCGCTTCCAGTGCGCAATTAATTTGAACCGATTAAACGGTTGAATATAATAAAAACAAATATATTTCCCGGGATTACCTCTTTGATGTTTTACCTTGTTCGCCAATTCAGACAGACAAATCAGATATCCTCGATCATCAATCATCACATGTTATATTTCCTGGAAGATTGTGATCCTCTCACGGCAATACAGCCTGCGGATATTTGACTTCTGTTAATATATTGTAAACAAATACACTGTATTTATATAATGGCATGGGGATTTTTATTAATCGTTAAAAGACAGTAAATAGTGATAACCATTATCACAATCACCCTGTAGTTGTGTGTGGTCCAGTGTTTATTCAGTACTGCTTTAAACACCCTGTTTTATGTGCTAACAACACTTGCTATAAATGCACTCTATATTTAACCTTTTCACTTCTATTAACACTTTATTGAAATTTTGCATTATGCTAGGTTGCCAATAAAATCCAGACTGATTGTGTTGATCCAGTAATAATTTTTGTTTGAAAAAAATCTATAAAAAAATACATTTTTGTAGGTTTAATTGCGTCGGTGTGATATTTGAATTTGATGGGTTTCTATATAAAAATAATGTTCTTTTTATTTAGTTATTTAATTTTTAATGACACTTTTTTTAAGCCCCACTTTATATATTTATTTAAAGCCCAAAAGAGCATTTTTTCTATACCTTTTTATAACCAAATCACAAAAAAATATTGAATAAAACAATATTCTGAACAAATGAATAAATAAAAAAATACAATTTAACAATTAAAAAAGCATAGTGACCAGACAAAATGTTAAAAAAATCTGTTTATTTGCATTGTGATTGGATTATTCATAAGATAAAAATGGAAGATAATTTGGTGGAATTTTTATTTTTCTTAAATAGAATGAAATTCCATCAAGGTAACGATGTTAACCTTGGTTTAATAATGGGAGATCTTATTTAAATATTTTAATTAGTATTAATTATTTATATTAGTATTTTCTTCCAAAACTCGCTCATTGTCTTGATTTAGAATTAAAAAATACAGTCTGTTATAATTTATAACTATGTACTAGTTGAAAAAATCCCTTTATGCCTGTTTTGTTTTTGTTGTTATTAAGTTTTTAGTTAAGAACTATGTAAAATGTGGGTTTTTTAGTTTTTTTCCTTTGTATTATTATAAAATAATTGCAAAATACCACGTGTGCATGATTAATTTCAAACTCATTATTTAATTTTTGTAACATAACAATTCTTGTAATTTATATTTAATAAAGAAATTATAAAAACACAATACTCAATCAACGTAGCCTTAAATGAAATTATAGCGAATGCATTTTATTCAAATCAATAAATAAGTGTTTGTCGTATATTTTGTTTGATATTTTTTTATTGGTTATTAAACAAAATGAAACATTCGCAATACTGAAGTTATAATAAATAGTAAGCTGAACTTTAAGATCGCCTACGCGTTTTGCCATATGTGAAATCATTTTGCCACTTAAGCAATGCCAATAATTCAAATTTGCCTTTCGAATAATTCACAAAGACAAATATAAATAATGCGCCTAATGAAAAAGATTCTCACAGTTTTCACACGCTGAAATATACACGTATGTATTTTAGCCAATGTGGGAGTTTAGCCGCGTATCTAATGATGATGTACCTGCTTTATTGGTTTTGTTTATTGACAAATCTCTTCGGCATTGTGTTGTGTACATTCCAGGTGATAAGAAGGATTCTGGTGAAGGCTGTGTAATAAATAAGAGGAAGTGATCACATCGTGGGGAGTCGTTGAAAGTCAGTCTCTTGTAAGCAGACACCTTGTGACGTCATATTGAAATACTCTACACTTCCCATACACTATCTTCTTTTTTAACATCTCTTTTATTCCCCATAAGACACACGTATAAACATCTTAAACCAACACCATACAAATACACTATAATATTCCTTCAATATTTAAAATAATTTGACTCTGTCTACTTGAAGTCTACTTTCAATTATAAGTTTTTAATGAGTAACCATTTTTATTAATTTCTCTGTCATAAAATCTTGCAGTTAATGTAAATTTCAACTTGAACACTTTATTTTAAATACTCTGTGAGGGGCTTTTTTAGAATATGTTATCTTAATCATTACAGTTAAAATAGTGTAAATTTACTCTTAATGTTCTTAACTGATTGACAACATGTAAATAATTTGATATATTATATTACTTAATCGTGGAATTATTAATACCTATTATACTACATATTTTTACACATTTTGATGATTTCATTTTATATACTATATACCGAAAAGTGCGTTCTTAATAATCGCCCCAGTTTTTACCTTAAAATACAGGAAATCAGATCAAATCATATTTTTTTGACTTGAACGGGATTTGAACCAATGATAGTAAAGCGCTTTATCACCTGAGCTATTAAGCCGGTAAAATAATATGAATGATTAACCACAATTTTAATATACATTATAATCTATTGTATCATAAAAAAAGTTTTTGAATAAATTTAAAAAATAAATGAGATGATAAAAAGGGTTTTTGTTTTGTTAATTATTTAGTCTATTTATTAGAAACAATTTTATTGATTGAATTTAAGCAGATTCGTGAATAAAAAGTCATGATGATAGCAATAGTTACTGGAAAATAAAAATAAAAATGTGAAAATAAAAAATGTTATCAAATGAATAGAAATAAATATCTGTTATGTTATTTTTAAGCATACATGAATCAAGTCCATTATATTTTTCATAGCAATCGACAAATTAATTAATTCATAAATGATGCGTATTTTTAAGCATGGGTTTATTCAACTGCTGCAAATATTTAATATAAATTTATATGTGGAATTGAAAGGCTCAGTCTCCTCAACTTGTAAAAGTTGCTTGACCTTTCGTATGTTTTTTTCTCGTATGTGTATAAATATAATAAAAAAAAGAGTATCGTTGCAAAGCCGGATTGAATTATAGGAGGAAACTGGCCACTGTCTATATTGAGCTATAAAACAACTTGTGGACCACCAAAATACATTTCAACAGGTGACAATCGTCTTTTTACCAAAAGAAAAAACGAGAAGGTACTGATTGATTGATGCTCGTCTAATACTAAACATATTATCTAGTCGTGTTGAAAACATCTCATGTTATATTCAACGAATTTTGCATATTATTATACAAATTCCATTAAACATATGGAAGCACACTTTCATTCACACATTAATACACACAAAATAAAGATATCAATTCAATCAAATAACAAATTAAATTATGACAATATATTGTTTAAAAAATCTCATTGGGACTTGAAATAATTAATTCTTTAGACTATTATATTTTATTTCAATAATAATAAATACAATATATTCAAATAAATCTTTTATACAAAGTATGCCTTTTTAGCCGAAAATATTTGAATTAATTTAAAGAAATATCTTTGTAATTTCCGCAGTGGTTAAAAAAATTACAAACATATTTACAAAAATTACAAATAAATTTCTCTAAATTATGGAATTTCACTAAAAAGTCAACACTATCAACAATATTTATTATGATTAAAAATATTGACAATAATATTTTTTCCGCTAATAATGATGAGCTGCCGTCATTACATCTTAAATCAAAATAAAATGTGACATAATGCTTTCTAGACACATTTTTTCAAAACCGTGTTCAAGTTTTGCTTCATTCATGTTTACTCTGATTTCCTTGATTTTAAAGTGAATTTTACGGCGATTTATAAAACGTGTCCTAGGTTATATGTAAAACTTTAATAATTAAATTAATACAACATCTATCTATGTTTTTTTATATAAAAAATATAATTTAAGCAATCATGATGTTCTCTATATTTTTTATAATATGTTATATTTTTTATTGTATTTTGTTGTATTTCTGTTTCTTCATTTTTCTCACCTTTTTTCTATAATACTGACAAATGTTCATCATTGCCGAGCCGCATTAGGTTTTTCCTGTAATGGCAAGGTGATGATGCTTCATGCTTTCCTTTTATGATTAATTGTATATATATATATTGGATAAATAAATAATTTCCCCTGAATTATGAAGTTTTTCGACAAGTCTTGGCTTGTCATTAAAAAGGCAGTGGAATTTTCAATATTTTTTTTTAATAAAATGAAATGTTATACTTCTAAAACAGTCCTGTAAGTTTTGATAAAAAATATATTTTTACAATATCTTACCCTTAGTAAAAAAATATGAATTTAAAATGGCAAGAGTAAAAAATGCATTGATCTTCAAAATGTCCAAAAAAAACTTTTTTTTTTAAATAAAATATAATTTTCATCATGCGTATAATGTAATATTTATTGTAGTAATAAAATAAAATAAAATAAAAGAGTGAAGTGTAACATTTATGGGTTGTGAGTGTAATGCAGTGAAAATGGTGTGTGATGTGATGAGGTCTTCGTGTGTGGCGCTTCAACCTTAACACCTAAAGTCATAAACTAAACTAACTGCTTCACAATAATCATCAAACCAATATCAAACGAGACATCCTATAGCCCATATACTACTATCACTATCACTATCTTTCCCACACCACTTTGTACCCTCTTCAACAATTATATTTAAAACTACAAGTATAAGTTTGTAAGTCGAAACGTAGAAGCGCAGGTTTTAGTTGAACCGCGCGTTGAAGTCTTTTTCTGCAATGTTATTAAATTGAATTCCAAATGGCATAAAACAAGTATTATAAGCATCTAAATAAAACTCACATATTTTTGTCCTGTTTATTAATTTTTGGACTATCAAAGAGTATGTAGGTACATTTAAAAAAAAAGGATATCCTATTTTTATTGCCAATTAATCTTTACGTCGGAATATTTTGAATAAAACGGTTCATTGTTGAGCAATTGATTATTATTTGAGGAAATTCTAATAATTATTAAGAAATATTTTAATAAAATTCCCATTAAGTAAATAAATAATTTACATAAAATTTGGTTTACCCCAAAGAAACTGCTATTAGTTTAAAGTCTTTTGGAATATATTGTTATTCTTGATTTCTTGGTAGAATTCCATAATTTAAAGAAATATTGTATTGGTAATTTCCACAGTAATTGTTTAAAGTAGAAATTAATAAACGTGTGGATTTAGGTAAAATACAAAAGAACTATAATTTTAAATATCATTAATTCATGTGGAAATTACAATGAACATATTTCTTTAAAATATTGTCAGTGGTTAAAATTTAAAAGTGTGGTTTTTATATTTATACGATACTTTAAATAGTTAATTCTCATTTTAAATATCATATCAAAATTAAACTTCTCATGTTATTGTTAACCTAAAATTATTTATATTAAATTATATTTGGTGTTGGGTTATGGTAATTTTTCAATTGATAAAATCGTATTAAAATTAAAAATGTAATTATTATTATGTCATCGTTGTTGTTTGTAAAAGTAACGTTGTATTCATAAAATATATTCATACCCGATAAAGACATTTATAAAATAAAATAAATTCTTTGTAAATTTTGTATGGTTGTAATTTAAATACAGCTTATTTGTTAATGACAACTTAGTAAGTGTTATTAGAGAAGCTGTATATATTTTTATTAGCGGTGATAAAAATACACGTCCATGACATCTTTATACATATGGATGATAGTCATAAGGGGTGGTCAGGAAATACATCCTATCAGGTTTCACACGATAATAAAAACGATACTCTTCAATCAGAATCACCGATAATCTATAATAAATAATATCCCTTATATACCCCGTCTCACATATTTACCAAATATCAACACTAATCTCTTGACGACAAAACAACAGAAAACATAACATATTCAAATCGGATTTGTTATCTTTTGAAGTGACCGATTGAGACATGAATGTCTCAACAAGTTGTGGCTTAGTGTCGTCATTCAACAATAAAAAGATCTCTGACTAATTTATTTATCCCCCACACCAAAACCATTCGTGTGGTTTTATTTCAAATCGATCGTGGATAAATATCTGTTTTTGTTGAGAAATATTCTCGAAAAAATATCACGCGAAAATAATTCATACGGAATTAAATTTGCCATCCAAATAAAAAAAAAAAATTCCGTTAGAATATAATAATCAATAAAATATGGATTTTCTAAATATTTTTTATAAAATGAATTTATAAATATAAAGATAAAAATATTTTGATGAATTAAAAAAAAAACAGTGAAATTTTATTGTTCTACATGTGGGTCTTTTGTATTTTTTTCCATAACTTACAATTATCTAAATTAACAATAGATTGTACTCTATTAAAATAAGTAAAAGACTAAGTCTATAAACTTAATATTGTAACATTATTTTATCAAAAAATCTTAATTATATCTAATAAAGAAATTTTATGACTAAAGTACGATTTAACGACAATATTACTAGGAATCCATATTGGTTAAAATATTAATTTATTTATTTTTTACTGGCATTTAAATATTTGTACTTGCAAATTACTCTCGATTTTAACACAAGTAATATATGTATTTATTCCAACAGGTTTATATGATATTAAAAATTATAGTTCCTTAATAAATATTTTAGCTAAATCCACATTTTGACTTAAAATAATTATTAGAAGGTAGAATCGAAATAATATAGTTTTTTTAATCAGTAACTACTTAAATTTATGGTAAACTCAATAAGTCAATATCTGGCTATATTATTGATATATTTTAATTTAAATTAAATAAGTGATTAGTAATCAAATCTTGCGATGAATGTTAAAAAGCGCGTCTATCGGTTACGAATTATGTATGGAGGAATTACTAATATTCTGTCAAATAATTAATTAACTATACACTATATTTCTTATGCTCTTAGATCAACTCTAATATAAAAAAATGATATAAGTTATAAGTTATCTCGCCTCTGAGCTTGTCTAAAGTAATCTATTATTTTTCCACAGTCATAAAAGCAGCGTTGGTTATATTATTATGTTAATCACTGTTAGATTATGAACTCATTCATTGATGGTCATTGAATATTGGTGATGAATGAAACACAAACAATGAGCAAACATGTTCGATTTGTAATAAGTAGAGATCATAGACTTTTTGTGAGGAGACTGTCCATTGTGTTGAGCCTCGGCTCCAATTGCGAAGCCAAATTGAATTTGAAGATTGTGATGCTGATAGTGGCGATGTGGCCAGGTTATGAATATAAATGGCCTAGAGGTGGCCAGGTTCGTGTCCTGAGGAGATGGACATCCATTGTTTGGAGACAGCGGGAAGTCTTCACGGTGACATGTAAGCTTCATACTTCTGCTCTATTATCACCACCACTAATATAATTATATTATTATTTAAAATAGTAAAACACTTCATTCCAATCAGGATCTTTTGCTTAAGACTTTAATAAAAATATTTAAATTTATCAGAACGCACGTGTAATTAATTGGAATAATCCTGAAAAAGAAAACCAAATATCATCACTACACCAATTATCTTATGCAGAATTTGAACAACTGTAACATTCTGAATTTTATTGATCAATCAATTCATAAAAAAATATTATTAAATATGTATTGTATTTAGATTTTTACTCCTACTTTTTTCTTCTCGGTTAACTTGAAGGTGACTATTGACACTTTCTATTATAAAATTAAATAAATTAATATGTCAATGTTGTACAGAAAATTCATACAGTATTATTGTATACATCATTTATTTATTGGAAGAATTTCCAGAATTTTTTTGTTAATAAATTATTAATAACGGCAAAACGTCAATTAAATAGAAAAGAGACATATTTCAAAATTACAATATTTTACAGTATTTACAGATTTGTCGGTTTGAACTCGTTTTTCCCTTAAATGTGTCAATTTTCTATTTAACCGACAAAATTGTACCTGTATATTTTATTGTAGAATTAAATTGTTTACTTTCATTTAAGTACATGTATTACTTTATAATAAATATTTTTATAATCAACAGAGCTAGTCAAAGTAGATGTAATGAAGTGCTTTTATTATTTGATTATTGTATAATTTTACTACACTTATACATAAATTATTATATTCATGGGACAAACTATAAAGTTCAATGCAAATTTCAAAAATAGTAATTTTATTAACATTGGTACGATATAAGATTTTTCTGTTAATATCCGAATATTCAAGTAGAAAAAAAATACCGATTAATAAACCAATATAATAAAAATTAAAGCCGCACAGTGCTTTACTATTTTAAGCACTTAAAATATGTTTTTTCACCCTCTAGGCTGAAGTTTGGTAATAAATCATAAATAAATCGATCTAAATATGAAATAATTCGAATATGAATAGTTTGAAATGATGATAAGGCATATTAGAAAGATGTTATGGAAGGCTGCTGAATATTTATGAGTGGTTGTCCAATATGAATAATATGTATGTTGGCGCCGATACCATCAATATGTTTTATTATTATCAAATTGTTATGAATATTATATTCGATAATCAATAAGCTAGACATTATTAATCCGAAGATTTGTCATGTTGTTTGAAAGGCCTCTTTATCAAACACATCAACCACATTACTCAAGACAATTCTTAATAAACTTGTTTGCATTCGCATAAACAATACAAACAAACTTAACTTACAATAAATATAAATATGCATAATATAACTCCAGCAGCACTTTGTAAATACCATAATGTTAAAGACTTAATTTAGTTAAAATTAACTAAAATAGTATTTTATTACAAACGTTCACTCATTGACATGATTTATTGAATTCACTTTTAATCAACAATTATAAAAGATAATCTATATAATATAATAATAATAATAAAATGTAGGAGTTCAGCTTCTGATTATAATAAAAATCCAATCAATGTTTTGCATTAAATATATTATTTTTAGTATAAAATAAATATAAGTTCAACTTAAAATATACACTCGTGAAATGAAGAAAGTAGGTATTAAATACATATTCCCGTTGATCTTTTGTCGTTCCAAATACCTCAATTTAATAAAATATTTAAGGATATACATATATACATTAATAATAATGAATAATACACATAGTTTATTTTAATATTCGGTGTTTTATATGATTATTTTTATACCCAAAGTGTCATCGCTGCCGCCGGCGACTGAATAAAATTTATCTCATCATGGATACATCGGCAATTTATCAATAATACAAAAACTTTATATTTAAATAAATGCACGTCTTTTTTTATATGTGAGGTATGCACAAATAAATAAATACTGTGCTTGTTGCCAAAATAATGCAAACTTCAAGTAATAATAATAAATGCACATAGTTATAAGGTTTTTTGGGAAAATTACTAATTAATAAATTTATCAAATCAGCTTTTTTTCGATAACCTACAACTCAATATATTTTCAACGCATTTAAGTTATTTTTTTTTGTTAAAAATTTAAATATTTTACACCTCTTCAACGTGTTGAGACTCTTATATTCTTTAATTCTAATTTTAATGTAATAATTACGTTGGGTTTAATAACAATATTCAATCATTTTATACACCCAAGATTTTCTATTTTATATGGGAGAGTTTCTTCATAAAGTGAGCTACATAACTCTCGAGTCATTGCTTTATTTTTGTGCAATGGAATAAAGGCGAATAATGGGATACGCCCTTTTTTCGTTAATTGACCATTGTAAATTAAAAATTCTCTATCGATCTGTGTAAAAAAACTTTTGGATATATTGTATGGGTATTTACCTGTTAACAAAGACAATAAATACTTAATCATATTAAAGGTGGAATATTTTATGCAATTATCTCGAAACTGTCAATTTAAGTATACGCCCTTATTCCAGCCCCTAAATTATTATTTATAGGCCTAATAACATATTGCATTATTGTGTAATTACATTGTGAATATTAATAAAAATATTACTTATTACCAAACCTAAGCCAAGAGAATAAAAAAACAGTTTTTCAATAACTCTAACTAATGTGGTAAAATGTATTATTTTATTTGAAATTTTCATTCAACTTTATAGTTTGTCCCACGAATTAAATAATTATGATAACTGTAGATGTATGTCATCTAATGTTTTGTGTAAATATCAGAGAGTTGAATCAAAATAATACAATATTATAAAGGTAGTCATTAGAGAGCACAAGACACTTCATTACACCCACTTGGACCAGGTCTGATTTAAGGCATTATATAATCGGATAGTCTTTTTTCAAACAGTGTTTCAAAAGTGTTTTTGAATTCATCTTATAAATGAAAAATAGCATTCACGATCCAAAGCATAAGAGACGTTAACTAGTTTTGTAAAAAAATGTTTAATTTATTAATCCGCGTCCAGAACTTTCACCTATTATAATCAATAATCATAGTCATGTATTCCACCAGATTTTGAGTGCAATGTAATGGATTATATTTTGTAATTTTTTTCCTATATCATAAGCTGCTTTCAGTCGATTTATTTATGAATAATATAGCCTTGTATATTAATATTTTTTTATTTTATTTATGTTGTTTTAAGGAGAGGCTCGCGCCGATGTGTTTGATCGTAAAGATCACGTTACAGTGCGGCTTGTCTTGCTAATTAGTATGAGATGGTCAAAGATAACAATGATAATAATACCGTGATAATACAATGCCAAATATTGTGTCAAGGCAAGCGGCAGTAATGAGTGATTGATCGATCTAATTAATAATAAATAAGAAATAAATAAATTAATATGCCATGTAGCGATACTCGTGTATATTGAATAGTTTTTTTACACTTCTAATTCCAATGACAGATGATTCTTGAATGAGTTTCGGTTATGTTAATGCCCGGGTTCAACCTGTGAACTTTGACACCTCAACAGATACGAATCGGATTGAATTACAATAAACTAATAATTTAAGGGCTTGGTGGAAGAAGGGCGTATACTGAAAATGACAAATTAGCCCAGTCAAATTAGGAAGAAAAATGGCTAAACCTCGGAATTTGAGTTTAGAAGCTGTAATTTTGCATACACCTTTATTCTGGTATTCTAATGGTGGCCACTCTCTAACTCGAAATCGGTGAAGTTTATCAAATATGCTTTCAAATAACATGTGCCACAAATGTTCTACAATTTTTATATTAGGCATTAACATGATTGGAGCCATAGAAACCGAAATAATCGTAAAAAACTGATTATTGTGACTTTTGACCTCGAATAACTTCCAAACCCGTCACCTGATTTCATTCGATTTCTCAGACCACCCTTAGAATACCGAAATAAAGGTTAAAAATTACAGATTCTTTGCTCAAATTCCGAGGTAAAACCACAATTTGACTGGGCTAAATTCGATACAATGTAGATAAACATTTTATTTATAATATGATAAAGTATTATCTTTGGTAACAGGAAAATGTCCATAACAGAATATTCCACACTTAAATTATTAATATGCTCATACTATATTGTTAATAATATCAGCCAAATTGATAAACAAACAGAATATCATGGTTAATTTATTATTAACCATAAAATACTAGCATAATTCTCATTTAAACTTCAATCCATTCCAATTTGTTTTGGAACCTTTTGACAATTTTAAAATTATTATTGGATATAAATAATATATGTGTTTGACGGAAATTCAGATTTAAGGCTTATTATTTATAAAAGCTATTAAACTTTATTTAAAAAAAGTCTTGTAGTGTATACTTAAATATTATATAAAAGGAGAAATTTTTTGATTTTGTAAGTGTATGAAATTTATTTATCAAATAAATTTGATCATATAGGAACCCATTTTTACCAAAGTTAATATACCAATATAATATTATTCACGCTTTAATGATTATGATTATTCTAAAAATTAAAATTATAATTAAAAAAACAAGATATCAATGTCTTTAAAACATAAAAGACCTTGACGGATATGAGATATATTTTCTGATTAATGAAACTTTCCACCATATTGTATATTTTAAAACACGGCTACGACTTGCTACGCCGTACTACGACACTTTAATCAATGTTTTTATTATTAAAGTATGCAATATGTATATTTAAAAAAATGATAATTTACCATTCCGGTCCTGTAAATAGTAAAATACCGTTGACGAGTGTTGTCATCACTGACGGCCACATTTCCAATCAAATCGTGTTCAATCATCATACCCAAATCTCCATATGAAAAACAACCACATATATAAAAATTATTTATATAATAATATAAAGTGACACACCTACCATACAGCATACATACATATATGTATAATAATAGCAGGGGTCACAAATTGATTACAGGTCTTAGAGGGTATCTGTCTGCATTGTATTTATTACTTTCTTCCAATATAATAATCTTTAAAAGTGCGTCTCATTTGCATTCAATACCGACGGATAATACGACAGCATGATCGAAGCCAGGGGTGACCAACTTTAAATATACAACATGTCTTTTATTCAACTTAAAATAATTAAATATAACGAATGATACATTAAATAAAACACAACCACACCTTCATTAATGGTACAAGTTGGTGAGTTAAATTTTTCAATTTTTAATTATTATTTTAAAAAGTTTAATAATCTTACGTTTTTACTTATTAGGTGATTGACCGTCTGATTTTAATTTGTATTATTATAAACATACGTCATAGAATTCATGAAACAACCATAGTACGTCAACAAGAACATAACCTCAAACGGCACACACGGTCAGCAACCTGAGACATTATGACAACATAGTGTTTACAATTAGTTGTTGTTGATGCAAATATGGTCAGGACTTGGACAATTAATGAAGGTGTGGTTGTGTTACATTTAATGTACCATTCCTTATATTTAATTATTTTAAGTTGAATAAAAGACATGTTGTATACATTATTCTAATTCGACTGCTGCAGCGTATAATAAAGTGCAAAAAAATCCCGTGTGCTCTTAAGTCTTTATGGAACTGAGCCACATATTCAATCTGGTAACACTTCCTGTCACGTGTCACTCGGTTTAATTATTATTTATAAAATATAATAATTTACGATTAAATACCTTCTATTGACAGAGACATGAAATTTGTTATAGATAATGGATGAATCTACATTAGTTGCCGGTCAAATAGGACTATTTTACTATTTCGAAAAAGTCCCACTTAAAAGGTTAAATAATGATTCAAAATCAACATTTTCTGACGTTTCACACATACAATATGTGGCTCAGTTCCATAAAGACTTTAAAGCACAAAGATTTTTTTTGCACTTCCGATAATATTTGAAGTTGAATAAAAAACAAGTAATATTTAAATTGTATTACATATAGAGAAGTTAGTGATAGTGAATGTAGTGTTTGGTGTGTTTAATAATATTGATTTAATTTGAATATCACATTGATTGGAGGTATTTTATAGAGTGATGGTGGTTGTTGAAGGAGGTGGAGGATTGAGGCTTTGTGATAGTCTGTCCACGCCTACGTATGAGAGGTCAGGGGTCGCGCACCATCTCGTCCACTCTAATAATACAATGGGATGTTCAATATCATACACACACTTTCGTATTATTATTATACTACCAGCCCGGTGGTCTTCAACACCCTGGAACACACAATTTATAATTATTATATAACATTCATCAGCGCCAATTGTGAGATTGATAAGAAAATACCTCCCTTAGTTGACGTTAGCCCCTTACCGTATGACATCTTAAATTTTTTTGACATAGATATATTTTTTGGATAATGAATGGTAAGGCCGGGGAAAAATAATAAAAAAAATATTAAATCATTTTTTTATTTTATTGACCCTCCAGTCGCGACATCAAAATAATTTTTTTCGGTATTCACTATGCGATTCCGAAATAGCGCTTTTGGACGTGTTTTCAACCTCAAATATAATGACGATAAATAGCTCAAAACCAACCAAATAACTACGACTTATCTTTTAATTATATTCAATTTTAATTTTCTATTAAAAGTTGTGTTTTAAATCTAATGATTTTAGAGAAAAAGGCTTCCAATATAAGCTAATTTCGATACCCTCACCCACAGTGTAACCACTTTGACTGGCTCTCATTAAGTATATATTTATTTTTGCATTTTTATAATTACATAATTAGAAAGCCACTTGCATTTGCAATACGATAAAATTATTTTCAACAATCAGTTTTTAATTTTCAAGTTTAAATTTTCAGTTTATAAAAAAGTATACTTGAAATGTATTTTAAATTGTGTTAAAGTTTTTGGCCAAATTTGACCTTCCATGAGGTGAGGGGTTAATATTATTAAATCGATGGGAATTTTGCTGCAAAAACTGGAAAGGAAAAAGTTCTTAAGCGACATTCAGATAACTTTACAGTAGAACCGTTAAAAACAGTTTTAAACTTGAATTCTCTATATCGTTTAGGTTCTTTTTCCTTTCCAGTGTCGATATAGGTTTGGTATTAATTTAATATTCACATTCATTATTAAGTCTTGACATATTATTTTTTTAAATTAGCTTCTGATGTAGTTACAACCTGGGTTACAATTAGTTAAGAGTTAAACTGCATATTAAACCTATTTTTTTGTAGATAAGTTTTTGTGTTACCCACCTATTCAATTATAAATTCATTATGAGAAGTGATTGCTAGGTTTAGTTTTTTTAATTGATGGAAAAAGAGGGTCTTTTAACAAGTAATTTTGAAGTCAAATGTGCAAAATTTCATTTAAAAAAAAAACCACTGTGTTATAAACCTATTATGATGTAATATAAATTGTGAAAATATGACTGAATATATACTGGGATTATTACTTATATACCTTTTTATGAACGAGAAAATCAATAAATGTCCTTTAAAATCTACACACTCTACGGATGAAAAAAAAGTTCTAAAGTGTGCTTTCTTAAAATTGAGATTTTAATTGCTAATTGCTTATTCGATTTAAAATAAAATATATTTTTTATAATGGGGCTAGATAGTTGAAAAAAAAATAACAGCCCCTTTTTCATTCATTATTTTTATTTTGGCATCTAAAATTTCAATGTAATTATAATCAAAAATATTCATACCTTCTAAATCAGTAGGATTTTAAATATTGTTTCAAAGTCTTAATTTATCGTACCCCAAAACCAATCTTAGATATGAAACGTGAGCCATTCGTATTAAATAATAACAAAAATATTTTATTTTAAAACATCTTCAATCGATTTTTAATGTATTATTTATAGGGATATTAAGTGTGACCAATGAAAGTCCAATGAATATTGAGTGAATGGAATTCTTGTGAAGGGTATAAAGGCTTAATAAATATATAATGGTGGATAAGACATCCCATTTTGTGTCCTTTGCACGTGGGCGACCCATATTTTTTATATCCTCGTGATTAGATCATGTCACAAGTGCATTACCTTTAGTTTACATCAAAGTCACATTCACACCATACTAATCTTATTTTAGCAACAAAAAAATCAAGCAACCGTATGTTTTGTACATAAAATAAAATACTTGATTTTTTAAATATAATCTTACTATGCGGTATTCTCAAAGTAATATATGAAAGTAGCCTTATGGTTAAGTGTCGTTATTATTAACCCTCAACAGGCACGTGCCACTTTAAGATGAAGCAATTTTATGAATGGGATTATCGGAAATGGAATCATTTTAGGACACTTATACCCTTCTAGGTTCATTCATGAAATATTCCATAGATCCATTCATGGGTGGCCGTTATTATCGATACTTTTCCATTTGTGTCAACTCATTCATACAACAAAGGATAGTGCGACCAAATTAGAGGTTTTTTTTAAATTTATTTAGTTGTCTTGGAATTTTTTGAGAGTACTTCTTCGGGGATGATTTCATTCCCCTTTGTGCAGGTGTTTTTATTTTTTTCATAAATGAGCATTAACTGTAAAATACCTACACGTATTTTTAATAATAATTATGCGAAAAAAAACACACATAAGCCAATGAATAAAAAAATCCAAATTAGTTTTTTATTTACGAATCTATACTAATTATATATAATATTTTTTTCTAGAAAACTGTCAATAGACATTTAAACTTTATTTTTGTTAAAATTGCGTCACTTTAAATGAGAACTATAGCTCCTTAATAGAGCAATTCAATTAAATATTGATATATAATAATTAAAAAAATATATATAAAAACAGCATGAATAAATGATTAAAATTAATGATTCTAATATTTGAATGAATATAAATTGAAGAATTTTTCTCACAAATATGCATGTAGTGTTTAATGGAAACCTTGATTTAACCATTGCAAATTAAGGAAATATTGTAAAAAAATATTGAATTTATTTATAACAATCTTTTTTATTTATTGTTAATGATTTGGTAAAAATCCAAACAGCCCCAGTAAAAAATAGCGCAAACATTTTTCGAGACAACTTTTAAAAGTCAACTAATATTATAATGTAGAATAAGTGATAATTTTTTTTAAATACTCATTTATTTAATTATCTTCATTTATTTGCAACATTATAAAATTGTCAATGGTTTGGTCAGAATTTGCAAGGAACGGTGAAAATCCAAATAGCCCCCGTTAATGTATGCTGTATAATTTATCACCGTCCAATGTGAATCCTGACTAAACTGTTGACAAATACGTAATATAATTTAATATAATATTTAAATATCTTCATTTCTTTTATATTGTTAATGGTTTCGTAAGAATTTGCAAGGAATGTGAAAATTCAGACAGCCACTCTTAATGTGTGTTATATAAAATGTCACCGTTCAATGTAAATCCTGGCTGAAATAGCCATTGAATATAAAAAAAATGTAGGAACAAAATGTAGAAGATTAAACATTCTACAAAAATGTTGAGCATAATATATAAGTATTTCAAAAAATGGGGTAACAAATGAGAGTTTACTTGAAGGCATCTGTCTCTGTTTACTGAATCGAAGGGTTGCAGACTGAGAGGAGTTTATAAAGGGTGATAAATTAGAGGAGGCACATATTTGGGTGGTAGTTCTCGACACGATAAATCTACTTGTTTCACAAAACATGTTTATTAAATAGCTGGACATGGAAGTGGCATTCCTGGCATAGTTGTTCGAAGGAGGGCGTCCTCACTTTTGGTGATCCATCTTGGATTCCAGCAGTGTTAGTACTGCAGGGGGTTCGCCCTCTTTAACATCATCAATAATCATCGAACATTGACAGCCACCGACTGCAACTACACTATATCCATCTACTAATACCTGATCCACCACTCATTTCATATTACCTCGTAATTATTCATATTCGTGCCCTCTGAACCTGGCCTTTTATCACTATCAACAGCGCCTTCTTCAACGCTCGGGATTATATTGAATATTTGACATAACTCACCAACATTGTATTAAAATTCAGGCCCAAGATTGAATTGCTTATTGCAAATACACTCTAAACGTCAAAGATATTTTGCTAAAAACATGTTTTCATACAATATTTAAGCTTGGAGTTCCTAGGCGTGCATCGCCGTAAACGTACCCAGTAAAGACGGTAATAGAGTTGCTTTGCTGTAATTTTGATCGTTTTTATGTTAATTAGTGCCTCGCCCGAGGCTCAGACAAGGCATTAACTAACAAAAAATCGATCATAAGTGTAGCTAAGTAACTCTACTATCGTATTTACGGTGACGTATGCCTAGGAATCCATTACTTCATCAGTTACTCAATACCATTAATATCAATATATTATATTTAATAATTAACAATAAAAAATGCCCAAATTCTATTGTTTTGCTAAGCAGCTATGTAAATTCATTATTGTAAGTATTTTATTATTAAAAAAATGGAAAATTTCATCGTCTATTGCAGAAACAGCCTGTGTGAAAAAAATTCAATTGTTCTTATAAAACTTTCTGTTGATCACACTTTTTAGTTTATCGATATCAGTATTCTTTAAGTTGTAATTTTCCTCAATATATTTAGGAATAATTTTAAATGAATTTGGAAATTAAAAATTAGCTTAATATTTATTTAACTAACGAGTTAGGAAGTATGATGTTGTAATATAATTTGATTTGTACGAATTTAATCTGTCAAAAGTTAAGCGATTTGTTTACTTATTCATTTTTTTCAGTATTCAAATTTTAATCAAAGAAATATAAGTAAACGAGGATAAAAATTATTAGAATTAAAATAATTATTGAATTATTTTTTTTGGACCAGTGACTACAGTTCCACATTTATTATGTTATATAATTTTAATTAAATTGTATGCTTGTTATGAATACACATAGTGTTTTTTTTTGATAGAGTGATAAGATTTTGTTCCTTGAATTCTCCAGTAGTTATGAACAAATACGAGACTGAGAAAAGGACTGTTTAAAGATGACAACAAAACCAACATTAGACCTTTATAACTATGCCTACCGAGAAATACGCTTGTCAATATTTCAACTACGATAGTTAATCTAAATAGTTGTGTAAAAAATGTTTTTAATTCAAAAGAATATTACACCCCGATCGATCGATCAAAATATTTTCATGACTCACTGTAGAATGCGAGCTGGAAAATCCTTCTCTACGGGATCCTAACGCATTGTTCCCCTCACAGATAAATGGAGCTCTTTTAATAATACAATTTATATTTTATAGACCCCACCTGTAATATTACCTAGAACAATTCGATGAGTCAGTCACTTTGGTTTATTTATAACCATAAAACAAAACCGCGGTCATATGGCGATAAGAAAGGGACGAGCTTCGTGTTATCCGGGTAAATATTGCCTTAATCCTTTACAAAGACACTTTTACAAGACATCCTTCACACTATTCAAAGATTTATAGATTACTCCATATAAAGTCAACTCCATATAATTCGATACGTGCATAAAAAATATGTATTGTTTAACACGCTATGTGTAAATCCTTTTAGGGACTTCAAATATGCTTGATGACTCTATGGGAAAAAATATTTCTATACCCAGTAAAATTATTCCTGAAAATAGTCCCTCGCCTTTTGCATTAATAAGTAGTTGACTTACCTAAATTTATGATAATACTGATTACGTTAAAATAAAAATTAATATTTTTTCTACTCTATAAAATCTTATATTCAATAAAATCAACGTCTTCAGTATCATTTGTAAATACATAATATAAAGAGAGTAATAGATGGAAGATTTCTTTTATATTTTAATAGTTTATTAAGTGAATATGTAAAAGTCATGTTTTGGATAATAATTATACATAGTGTTGACTTTTTGGTGGAATCCCATAATTTAAATAAAATTATTATTTGTAATTTCCACAGTAATTTTATTAAGAAATCTGGATAACTTCGACTACTAACTTGTAGTCATCTTCAGAGACTCAGAGATGACTGATGAAGTTAGTAAAATTACAAATAACAATTTTCTTTAAACTATACACATATTTAAAATTTGTGAAGCAATATCGTTATTGCAGCAGATTGTATAATTTATATTTTTTATCAGCAAAAACCCCCTTTAAGCTTCTTATATTGGGATTTTTTTTAAATCGATAGCTAATACTTATAAGCACTTAATGTCATGTTTTCCTTGCTTAGTTAATATTTACCTACTAGCGTTTGAATCTGAAATACAGCCACAATAATGCCAAATAGCAATAAAAAGTTATCTGAATGTATTTATAATAACACATTGTACATGGAGTGAATAAAAGTTAAAATGTTCATTATTATTAAATGGATATGAGTACTTTTTGATGATCCTTAAAACATTTTGCCAATGAAGGGACGAATGTTTATAATTATTCTCTCATTGGCTGAAGCTCGGGAAGCACCAACGAACACTATTATGTATCTGTGGCGCGCCTTACATGCTAAAAGCTTTATTTTTTAAATATTTTAGTATTATAATTGAATGGTAAAGCATGAGTCAGAGAAGTCTGTCTGATTAGAATAGAGACAGGTATCGATGATTGTCTGGTGCGATTATCACAGATGACTAAACTGACTTTATTCAAATGTCACTCGCATATTATTATATACAGAATATGCAGACAGACAGACAGCATGTCACATTGCATTGGGGGTGGGCGTGTCATTAACAGAGCCACGCCCACCGGCCACGCCCCTTCACCCACGCAACTCTCTTTGACAACGAACAACAACGCCGTCCATTCATCCAGGAATGTTTATTGCACCCCGTCAATTTACACCAAAATATTATTAATTCAATTAAAATGAGACATTATAAACCCGGCTAAAAAAACGCGAATTTACATAATATATTTATACCCATTGACAGTTCGCCGCAAATCATAAAGACATCTTTATACAGATGTACCTCACGAAACTAGTATAAATTATTCCTGAATATTTTGTTATATTTATCATTTTTTTTGCTTAAAGGAATCAGACTTTTTTTACAATTTACAATTAATTTCTACAGTTTCTTAATTTCCTTTCCTAAATATGTCTTCTTGTAACTTCTTTCCTTCTTTTTTGTAAATTTGCTCAATCCCTTTGTGAATTACTTGTTATGAGAGGCTCTACTGTACTTAAATTATTTATTTATGAATTTAATCAATTAAAAATAATTCATGGAATCCTTTTTTAATCTTTTTATTCAATAAAATGGACAAAAAAAATAGTATTTTGTAATTTTGAAGCATTACAAGTGGCAAGATCAAATATGTTGTGGTTGTTTTGTCAAGATCTTGAAAAAACAAGATGATAATAAAAGGCTTTTGAAAATAATTCGAATGATTGATATTATTAAAAAATATACTTGATTTAAAGTAGGGTAATTAATAAAAAATATCTAAAATATATATTGCATAAATATAAAGTGGCTATAAATACTGGTGTCATGGGTTCAAATCCCGCTTGAGTAGACAAAAAAATTTTTGAATTTGGTATTAAGGCAGGGAGTTCGAGAATTATATCTATAATTGTTGAACGTGTGTGTATGTTATATGTACAGTTCCCTCAAGCATCAGTGTTACCAAATGGAAGAATAATATTTCATATAATTATTTTACTACAATTAATAAATATCAAAAATTTCGAAACTGGTATTTTTAAGATTATGATATAAAATTAATTTCAAAATAAATAATGCATAATAAATGACAATTCTCAAAAAACGGTATTTATTAGGAGACTCGCTTTTTAAATATGAGTGTTGTTGTATTAAAATCGTATTAAATTATTTTATTTATATTTTACTTCAAACATCTTCTGAATAAAAAAATAAGCAACTTATTACCGTCCTATTAAAAAACCAAGCAGAACATCAAAAAACATTAACAAATTGAAGATTTCAATAAAAATTACCCTAGTAATATTAATAAAATCTCGATCCAGGTTTTTGTTTGTTGTAATTATTTTATTTTTGCTGTATTGTAAGGTAAATACTGATACCTAAAATTGTGAAAATCTTCTAAGAAGCCCCTCAGGCGTATATAAAATTATATTTAATACTACTTTTCTTCATGGGTAGGTTTGTTAATAATAAATTTTAAGGCATGCTGTATTATTTATTAATAAATGCATATGGGGATACACAATATCGATAATCGATATGAACTCATCAAAGTGTATTTATTGTAAGATTGTAGTGGCGATATGTGAAAGGTAAAGGAGAACAGGATGAAGATCTTAACACAACCACAGCAATTTGTCGTACGACAAGACACAAATAATCCATTTGGACCTGAAACCTGACCCAACCACCAAAAAACACATACCAAGCCTTAGGACCGCTTCACACCATACCTACTATATTAAAATAATCGACTGCATCATTTATTTATATTAAAAAAATAAGAAATTACTGATTCTTAAAGTATATGTATGACATAAGGTCAAATACATGTATGTATAACATTGCAAATGAGGTAAATGGTCTCCACGATTCATTAATCGATAGCTCAATTTATCTTCGTATTATTTTACTATACAAGAAATGCACTATTTTATCAAGTACCTACTTAAACTTTAATCAATTTATCGGAAAAATAACCAAAAAAATTGGGATATATTTTTTATTGAATTTAGAGATTATTTTTTTAAATGCCTTTACTTCAAGACACATATTTTTTGGGGTGTTTAATTATCTTAATATTTAACAAATATTTTTTTATTGGTTATGGCATGGTCAGAATTTGCAATTTATCATTGTTAAGGTTGTAATGCAAACTCAATTCAATTAATGACAAAAATAAAACTAAAGCATAAGAATATTAATTAAAAAGTATAAATGATTAAGAAATTGAATTCAAAATATCATTTATGATCATTGTAAAAAAAAAACACCAGGAAAAAATAATTAAAATTGACGTGGCCTGATATTTATATATTTTTTTAACTATTGCAAATACGTAATATAATTTTATATAATATTTAAATATCTTCATTTCTTTTATATTGTTAATGGTTTCGTAAAAATTAGCAAGGAATGTGAAAATTCAGACAACCAATGTTAATGTGTGTTATATTAATATAAAATGTCACCGTTCAATGTAAATCCTGGCTTAAATAGCAATTGAATACAAAAATAATGTAAACAAGAAATATAGAAGAATTAATACTCTATCAAAATGTAGAACATAGTATATAAGTATTTAAAAAAATGACGTTACTAATGAGAGTTTACTTGAAGGCGTCTGCCTCTGTTTAGTGAATCGAATTTTATATAAAATGTCACCGTTCAATGTAAATCCTGGTTGAACTAGCAATTGAATACAAACATGATATAAGTAAGAAATATTGGAAATTAGACACTCTATAAGTAAGATGACAATGATTTATATTTTTTTTGAAAATTGACTTCGCTATAGGCAAATGAGTTACTCGCCCGCTCGTACTCGTACTCTCTTCATATATTTTTTTTGTTAATTTATTTAAATATTATATACATATATAATGTAGTGAAAAACGGATGTCGGTGATAGATAGCTTAGTAAGAGATGGTATAGTAAGGCCACACAGGTAAGGCACAATCAAGTGAGGTGCACATAAATTTGATCCTGGAAAGGAATTCCAAGTTCCGAAGACAAGAGACAAGAAAAGGTGCGACTTGCAATCACTGGTCACATTATACTCTTCAGATATAAGGCACTGTCAACACCCTGTATATCTACAACAAGGTACGAGGCCAAATTATCATTTTTGAGTAAATATGACTTTCACTCATTTCTGACAATTTAGGAATACATGAAAAATAGCTACTAATAAATTAACCGATCCAGGCTAACTTTTATTATTGTAAATTCTAAAATTAATACTCATACCGGGAAAAGCAGATTGCCAACAAAATTATTAATTGTTAATAGTGTTGACTTCTTAGTGGATTTTTTTAATTTAAAGAAAATTGTTATTTGTAATTTTCACAGTAATTTTATTGAGGGGTTCGAGTATTTTCGACTATTAAATTGTAGTTATCTTCAGAGACTACAAATTAAATATAATCCTTAAAGAGAGTCTTCATCATTTTTTTGTTAGAAGTCGATACTTTTTAATTAAATTATATTAAAGGCCATTTTGGTAGAACTTCTATTGGATTTTAATGAAATATGAATAAAAATAACACCTAACCTAACCTAACACTAACTAAAAACCTAAACTAAAATTATTGATTAAATTGTAATATAATTATAAATAAAAAGCATTATATATTAAAGAAAATATTGGATTCCAATATAAATATACGTAAAATTTATTACATAGTTTTAAAATGCAAATTATAGTAGCAAAAAATGCACGTGGAATTAGTTAAACTTTTATCAAGTAGTTAAACAGAGGATTTATGAATTTATTTTTTCAAGCTTTATAGAGTTCTTTTCGAAAAATATATTTATTATTATGTTAGTTGGCATAGAATGTGTGTAAATATGTATTGGAAAATATCATATGAACTAGGAAAGCTTTATAGCTAACCGTTTATAGTTTATTTATTTTTTAATACGACTATAAAGAAGCATGGGAATCCTTTTAAAAAATAATCTAATAGCTGAAGCACATTATTAAAAGATTCCGTGTATTATTCTGTGTGATCCGATAATAAGCAATGTTGATATAATTTGAAAAGAGTGATCGTGTAATGTCTCTGATCCTATAATTGTGGGTCTGGATTTAGGGATGGGACATGTGGTCTATTAGGGTATCTGTGGGGTCTTAAGTATTTAATTACCGTTGTTAAAGTGTAAGTTAAACCCCCACAGGCACCCAAAACATAACCATATTTGACTTGTTTATGGATACGGCCGTTTTATTCGTGGGAATACGGATCATATTTATGATTGCTCGCCGTATATTACATTCTTAAGTATTGTCACAGGTAATAATGGAGGTAATTGTTGTAGTGTATCGCTAATCGGTGTCGGATGATGAACAATAGCTTGCCAGGAATGAATGGAAGAACTTCTTCGAACATCATGAAAATGATGATGATTCCATTGTGACTGGAACGACTTGCTTTGTTCACATTTAAAAAATCACTTCGCTTTGATGTCGCGGTGCCGTTTTTGATTCTACCATACAATACTAACATTTATTAAAAAATATTCAATAAAAGATACAATATGCTGATTTTACCACAAAAAATGAGTGGTAGGAATAATTTAATAAAATATATTTTCATTCTATAATTGTGTGCTGTTGTGATCAACAAGGATAAGATCAGAGCATTTAAAAATATTAAATAATTTCAAAATATTTTTAGATGTATTTAATTTGATAATGCATAATAATTCCACATTTTTATACTTCATCTTCAAAATCAAAAATTACTTCTAATCGATAAAAAAAAACACTTTAAAGCAAAAATTCAAAAGCAATTCTCAACGACCGCACCTTAGGTATTTGAGAAGAAAGCATTGTTATGATCGAAGTTAACTAAAGAATGGCTCGATATTTGGCGGTTTGCTGATAGTGATAGTGGGTGTTATGATTTAGGTGATATAATAGGACATGGTATGGTAGTTGTGTATGAAGGGTAGTGTGTTGTGTCTCTGCAGGGATGCTGTCGCCGCTGTTGCCCCCCGCAGACTATTCTTTAAGCCCTCCACATCACACTAAATATTATTATAAATAAATTAATAAAAAAAACGGGAAGAATACCGGAAAAGTACGAAAATATTCTATATATATACCACGTGGTGGTTTGCAGATAAATACTTAACACAATATGAGTAAGTGCTGTTAGTATGCCAATGAGATAACTTCTATGCATTTAGATTGGACCTTTTTATTGAGAAGACACGGAATATTTTATAAATTTTTTTCCCTCAGAGACCGTATTTAATTTTATTCGGTATTCACATGCATATTTGGATCCTTTTGGTGCCCTGCGCCTCAGAAGCCCGATGATTTACCGAAAATTATAATACTACGAAAGGGGATTCACCCAATAGTTTATTTTAATTATTGATCATGTTGAATGCCATAATTATTTAAATAAATTAGTTTGTAATTTTCACTCTATTTTTATTACAGTCTTTCGACCACCAACATGGAGTCAAAACTGTTATAAAAATAAAGTGGAAATTACAAAATTATTTCTTTAAACAACAGTTTTTTTTTTGTTAATATTAATTTTCATTTATCAAACGATTTTTGGAAGATTTACAATATTCACTATAAAATTATTACACTCTATGACTACCATATATTTAGAGTATTTTCTTAAAAGGAAAAAAAAACATTCTTCAGTGTCAAAAAATGAATAAATTCATTCTTTACCTAAAAACTACAGCAGAAGCATTGAAGAGTCGCCTAAACTATAATTATGATTATTATCCATTTTATACCATGTTGATGATTAGTTCCTGGCAAAGATCACTCATAAAATTGTTTGTACGAGGAAAAGCGTTTTTTTACGACTATCTTTGCAATTCTAAACTAAAAACCTGGAAACAAAGGATAGAAAAGATCAAGGAGCAATGCAATCATAAGCAATGATGAAGAATAATAATTTTACAGAAGATGTTTAAGAGGAAAAGAATTAGTGATTTTAAAGAATTCATTTATCATTGATTTAATTTAAAGAAAATTGTTAGTTGTGATTTCCACAGTATTTTATTAGGATGTCTGAGTACTTTCGACTACCAAAAATGTAGTCATCCTGTTAGGAAATCCTTATAAAATACTATAGAAATTACAACTAAGAAGTTTCTTTAAATTATGGAATTCCACCACAAAGTCAACACTACCAAAGATTTTATTTTGTCTAAAAAGACCTGTTTGTTTCTCGAAAACGCAAAAATAATTGTGAAACCTGGTCAATGAGGGTTCATAAACTAATTATCTTGTATTAGAGCACTGCAAGTATTACCTTTTTATTAAGTAGCTATTTGATAATGTGTCGATGATTGGCCGAAACCTGGGAAGATGAGAAATTTTTAAAGATAACAATTTGATTTTAATAATATTATAAGATTGTTCTAATAATAACCGAATATTCAAATAAAATTTTAAGTGAAGCAGTGCTCTGGAATTGTAAGCAATTTAAAAATTATGTTTTTTCACCTTATTAATGATGAACCAACCGAGTCGCATTGGGATGTACAAATTAAATATCAGATCATTCCTATCATATTCAATATTTATAAAAATTAAATAATCGGGTCATTATGACAGTACATTAAGATATAAGATAAATGAAGTATTCTCAATTGGATTTATTAATTATATTAGTAACTATTGGGTTGTCCCCCACGAACCCTTACAACAGCGGGGCGTTAAATATATGTCCGCGTAGAAGAACCTTAGAAATGTGGAAGATATTATGAAGAAGCACGGTTAATAAGCAGTGGGTTAGGCATTGAGATGACACAACACCTTTATAATGGGACTGTTTACATATCTTTTACATCGGTGACAAAGTTAACATAATGGAAGTCTTCGAGGTGTCATTATGATTAACGGGACACAACCTCCTGTGACACGTGCCTTCATGACATCTCATTTAACTATAAATAAATTATTTACACCAACAAAACGAAACTTTACATTAACAATACATTTTGTTATCAATAATTAAACAAAATAACAATTGAAGTAATTAAGTACTTAATAAAATAGACACTTTATCTATTTTTAAAATGGTGATTTACTTACTGCATAAATAAAAATGTACTTGACATTATCAAGTAGCATATTTTTTTACAAATTGTGATTTTTTTCCAAGACAATGTTTTTATTAAGTACGTTAGTTTAAATTTAAATGGAATATTCGTTATAATCCCACCTGCTTTTATTTATTTATAGGGTAATTTTAATTGAAATTTTCAATTTGTTAATGTTTTTTTATGTTCTGCCTGGTTTTTTAATAGGACGTTTATCTTTGAGTTTTGATTTCATTTTTGCTTTAAAGTGTTTTTTATCGATTAGAAGAAATTTTTGTTTTTCAAAATGAAGTATAAAAATGTGGAATTGTAATGCATTAACAAATTAAATACATCTAAAAATATTTTGAAATTATTTAATATTTTTAAATGCTCTGATTTTTTTTTAATACGAAGATAATACGTTGTTTGTTTTTTCATTCGAAAGAAGTTTGAATTTTTTTATTAAAATTATTAATAAAATAATATAACGCGGTTTTCATATGATGACAACACTCATCACAATATTTAAAAAGCGAGTCTCCTGATAAATACTTTTTTTGAGAATTTTCATTTATTATGCATTATTAAATATCTCTAAAATTATTTTGAAATTAATTTAATAATATTATCATTAAAATACCCGTTTCGAGATTTTAGATATGTATTAATTATGATTAAATATTTAAATTGAATTATTTATACACCTGGCAACACAACGTTTCATGTGTCAAAAAAATTGAAGTGTATATATAAAATTTTACAGATTACGATTAACTACCTTCTATTGACAGAGACATGAAACGTGTAATAGATAATGGATGAATCTACATTAGTTGCCGGTGAGATAGGAATAATTTACTATTTCGAAAATGTCCCATTTAATAGTTTAAACAATCATTGAAAATGAAATTTTTTTTACTTTTCATACATTTCGAACTATACTGACAGCAAACATATTTCAAACGAAAGTATACGATATCTCGAAGGTATTCGATACATATTAGGGGCTACTTTCGCATATCTTCAATAATCAACAAATTTAAATGCAGTCTCACTACCAAATATTCTATTCTATTTTGAATATATGGCTCAGTTCCACAAAGACTTAAGAGCACACGGAATTTTAATGCTTGTACCCTGATATATTAAGGACTATTTTTCTGTATATAGCGACTCTGTATACGCTGAGGATATTTGAAAGATTGATCTGTACAGACAGACAGACATACAGACATATAACATACACACAGTTAGACAATTATATATATTATTATATTATTTTATTGCATCTGATCAATACAACATGTCTTTAATTGAATGTATAATATTTTAAAGGAACGATCATATTATAAAGAATTCATAAGCTCCTATAATAAGGGTCAAAATCTGCTAGTTTTTAAATATATGTTTTTTTAAATTATACTGTGTGAGTATATTTTTTTTCAAATTGTGATTTTTTTGCAAGACAATATTTTCATTTAAGTACGATAGTTTAAATTTAACATAATCCAAATGGAATATTCATTATAATCCCACCTGTTATTTAATTATTATTTTGCATCTAATCAATACAACAAGTTGAAATATGCATACTACAAATAATTTATTGACACCTCTAATAAGGATCAAAATCTCTTAGTTTTTCAATAAATATTTTTTGAAATTCTACTGTTTTTTATTACACTTTGAAAGCATCAAATGTAAATATTTCGGCGGAAACTTTATTAGTCAAGAATTCAAAAATTGTTATTAAAATTATTTAAAAGATTATTAACTTAGGTATTTATTATAAAATATTAGTTTTAAGAAGAGAGTATACACAATAAAATAAATAAAAAAAATGTATTTTTAATTTAAAATGTCTGTGGAATAAAATCAGTGGATCAATCAAATAAATAATATTATTAAATGTAGTTAAGCTTCCATGGTCATAAATATGTACTAGGCAGGGAGTAGAGTAAACATACTTATAATAAAAAACCCGATATAGAGCCACTAAATAAAGAAGTACTATAATAATAATATATAAGACAGCTTTAAAATGTGATAGGGATGGGGTCAAATGTAGGAATGCTGTAATTTAATTGTCAGTGAGTAAGAACATTAGGGTGTCTCATGCTGTGGGACTGCGGTCTCGTGGGGCTGCGGTCTCGCTACCAAAACAATGCCTTCTATAACCACATTCCATACAATTCATCGGAATGTTATTCTCATATTCTATTCTTTCTGATTCCGATACTTCATTTTCATATCATATCGCACGTGGACTGGATGCTTGTACACTCACAATTTAATTTAATTTATTTTTATAATGTGGACCCCGCGAAAAAGAACGCGAAATGAGCAAAATATGAAACGCGCAGATTTCATATACATATTTCCACCCGTTGACAGTTCGCCGCAAAAGTAATTCGCGTGCTATTTGGCCAGGCCTTATAACATATGGGGTTAATTTTAATAGTTATTATTATAACAAGGTATCAGTATTATTTCGAGGGTATACTGCCAAAATGCCAAAAGTCATATTTCTTATAAGTTTTGAGATACTGGCGAATTAGTGAAAAAGTCAGTCTTAACAGAACTATAAATTAATGGTATATATTTGAATAATTGATACAATAAGTCAATGGCTTCTTTTATCTTTCCAAATATAACACAATTATAATTAAAAAACTCTATTTAAAACATTTAATTAGCAAATAACTAAAACTAAAAATGTTAATTTGACTTGGTTGTTTTTTTTTTCGCCTGAAATAGTGATGATACGACTAAGTGCGTTTTGGCAGTGGATTTTATTATACACGTACAATTTCTTTATTAAATATAATTTGCCTACAATGTTTTGATACATTATGATTAGATGTTACAATATTAAATTTATAGAGTTTTACTTATTTTAACACGGAGTACAATCAATTGATAAGTCATAACATAATTTATGGGAAAAAATACAAAAACCCACTGGCAGTGAATAAAATAATAAAAAAACATATACAAATGCATTCCTAACTCAAAATATGACTTTGTGCATTATATCAGTACACCCTTGATTTAATGCTTACTGAAGAAAAACGTTTCTTCTTGTTATTTTCAATTAAATTTTATCAATTGATATCAATTGGTATCACAATATTCTGACTTAATATACAATATTACATCATCTCTTATTTTTGTTGTTTTTGTTGTTATATATATATATATATATATATATATATATATATATATATATATATATATATATATATATATATATATATACAAGCTGGATTTTTTAATTAGTGGAGGGGGTTATTATTTATTAACAAAAAAAAATTACATAAATAGAGTGTCCAAAAGCAAACGATCATTTTTAATTCGGATTAATATTAATTGTATTTTTTTAATTTGCAATACTGGTTAAAAATTAATCTTATAAGTATAAATATTAAAAAAAAGCACGATATCGTTACAATATACAATATGCACATGTTAGTTTAAAAATATTCATGACAATTAATTAAAAATATATATATATATATATATATATATATATATATATATATATATATATATATATATATATATATATATATTGTGAGAGTGTACGAAGTGCCAATAAAAAAGAGTGTTGAGAGAATATGATATAAGGAGAGGATGTTGTATTAGAATGACCGACATTCCTTTACACTCGATTGTTCTGTGATAAGAACACTATTTCTCTTTATACATAATCTCCAATCAATCCCAATGCCTATCCCATTGTGGGATCGAGTGTTGACAGCACTTGTCCTCACACCTCACAATCAAATATAGTTTTCATCAAGAAACAATCTCCTTCTCTATGATCACATTGTGTAATACATAATAATAATCTATCGATTATATTATATTTTAAGCTGTATTGCGAAAAGTATCCGGTGTCCATTGTATTGTGTTTCCCACGAAGTTTTTGCTTGTCTTTGGCATCGGATCAATCAATCTGTCTTTGTAATGTTCTAACGATTCACTGGACTTGGATTGACAACCACACCTTTGTTTCAGCCAATTATTATATATTCGCTCTATTACATATTGAAAGCATGGGAAATTGTTTGCTAAGGTTTGGACTATTCGATTAAGTCGCTTTGATTTTTTAAATATCTCTATAATATAATTTCCTACATTTATTCAATACATTATTATTATGTTCGTTGTTAATTATTTGGTCAGAATGTTCATAAATTGTGATTTTCCATTCCATTCTCACATGACTAGGATACAAATAATTGAATTTGCGCACCTGGATGATCTCTTTTCCACCAATTCTACTGCCTAAAAGACTTGTGTAGGAGAGAACTAATATGGAAGCTATTGAAGATTGCCTCCTACACTTTTTTATATGTATATATAAAAAAGTGTAGGAGGCAATCTTTATATATTTATATTTCAAATATTAAAAATCACCATCGTGTCGTTTTATGCGTATAAATTTTGTCGTAAAACCTTTTCATTGAAATCCTGAACAAACCATTAAAAATACAACAAATTGATGTATAAAAAAATGTGGTCAATTAGATATTCTGCAAAAAAATTTACTTAACTTTTACGAATTTCAAAAAAATAATTCCGTTAAAATGGTTACTTTACTAAATTATTATCATCACATTTTTTCACCTTTTCATTGAAATCCTGAACAAACCATTAAAAATACAACAAATTGATGTATATAAAAAATGTGGTCAATTAGATATTCTGCAAAAATAATGTACTTAACTTTTACGAATTTCAAAAAATAATTCCGTTAAAATGATTACTTTACTAAATTATTATCATCACATTTTTGTTGTTTGAAAAATGAGATATTTAACTCTCGAGTTAAATATCAGTATGTGCTGAATTTTTGTGTAATAACTATAGTAATAATCAATTGATTGAAACGATAGCTCTCGCGTTACGTATCTCAGTATTTGAAGAATCCGAGCCTACGTGATAAAAATATTTAAAACGCTTCCGAATCGGATTAAATTTAAAAAATCTACTAAAAGTGTGACCAAAGAACCTTACTTATTTTTAATAATAACACTCATTTTTCTTAATTCATATTTTGAGTGTTTGAAATTAATGTATGAAAAATTGATGGTCCAAATGAGCGCTCATTTTATTGATTTCAAAAAGACTGTAAGTAAGCGAATCGCCTTTAAAATACTTCAGTTTTTCAAAGAATTGTAAATGCATTTTTTTCAGAGCTAATTTGCCAATTAGATAATTTAGCTAACCTAATATAAGGTGGAGTCGTGTTCCAATTACACTGTCAATACACCTGATCTAGATTAGTTTGCAATCTTTCCCACGCCTTATAAAGCCATATTAAATACTTATTAATTCATTGAAAGTAACATTAGACATTTCAACGTGCATATTACGACCTTCTAAATCATATTTTGAATCGTGATCGTCAAATTAACACCATTTTATATATATTATTATATAAAAGCCATTCATTTTATATGAGTAATGCATAATGCAACGATATTCGATATTGGGAATCAGGTTTTATGACATTAAAATAAATGTAACTATTCACAATATCGAGTTGCAGCACTAAATTTATTCCTACTTTGTAATGAAAATTTGAATAAAATGGTATTTATGGTCTATGACTCTTATATGCATATATATTTATAATATATCATAATATATCAGTCACATTCTTTCTTCACCTCAAGCTTGACGTGTTGTTGACCGTTTGTCCAGTTCAGGTATCTTCAACTATCAAATGGACAACATCGTAGCCGCCCGAATGGAGACAATGTTCTCCCAAATGTTCTCCCAGATGCTCCTGGCCATGGGGAGACTAGAGGCGCAACACGCGAGGACGGAAGCGGAGGTTGTATCCATGCGCAAGGAGATTTCAGACCTTAGCGCCCGTCTCGGTTCAACAGCCAAACCATCTCCCACCGCAGCCACCCACGTTCCCATCTCTGCTCAATCAACTCCTGCTGCTTTATCATGTCTTGCTGCTCCAGCTGCCTCTGCTGGTCCTGTCAGGCCTGCTGCTCCCGTTGCCGATGCTAATACCTGGAGCACAGTAGTTCGGAGGAACAGAGGCCGTGCACCAGTGAATCAGAAGGCACGTGCGCATCAAGGGCCTTCAACCTCTTCACCTACAGCCGATGTCGTTCGCCGCCGTCCAGCTGAGAAGAGGATCTTCTCTGTAGGTACTGGGAATGCGACCACCGACGTTAAATGTGCTGTTCACACTGCCGACATTCACATTTGGCGCCTCGATCCTGGTACTACTACCGATAATCTTAAATCATTTTTAGTGAAGAAACCTATTCTAAAAGATATTGACATTAAGCTCTCTAAACTCAATGTAACAAAAGGCGATTACGCATCTTTCCGCTTAACAGTCCCTCAGGACTTAATTCAAATGTGCCTCGTTCCCTCGTTTTGGCCTTCAGGCTGGTGTTTCAAAAAGTTCTATGTTCCCAAATACGCCAAGTCCTCAACAGAGGCTTCTAATGTGGCCCCTGTTATCCTTTCCCCCTCTGACTCCCAAGTCAAACCTGCTGAACCACAGTCCTTTCGTCCCTCTACACGCTCCCAAAACTCCAAACCCGAGCCCTAAGACTCCCCAAAAACTTATTTCTCCTACTTTTTCTCCTCTCTTCTCCATTTATTACCAGAACGTGAGGGGTTTGCGATCGTCCTCTCTCTCTTTTTTAAATAATGTTTTGTGTTCAGATTTTGATATTATTTGTTTGACCGAAACCTGGCTATCATCAAATTTTAATGACTCTGAATTTTTTGACTATAGATATAATGTGTTTCGTCGAGATCGGTGTAGACCGGATTCCTCGTCAGGAGGTGGTGTTCTTATGGCAACACGCCGTGAACTTCATACCCGGCGTCGTGATGATTGGTCCTCCTCTCCCGATGCTGAGGAGCTCTGGATAACCATTGATCTTTCCCATGACTCACGTCTGTCTGGATGCTCAAGGTTTATCCACGTAGCATGCACATATTTCCCGCATAATTTCTCACATTCCGAGCAATTGAACAGATTCTTTGATCGGGCTTCAGAATTGTCTATAAGCAATCCTGATGATATGTTTATTATTTTAGGTGATTTTAATATATCTCACGCGAATTGGTCTCCCCTGACATTTGATGATAATGTGACGGGCGCCGTAATTACCTGCAATAATGAACCATTAGCCGCACTAGTTTCGGATTTTATCGCATTGACCAATTTCAAACAATTTAATTTAATTAAAAACGAAAATAATCGTATTTTAGACTTAGTATTTTCAAATGGGTTATGTAAACTATGTAAATCTAACTTTTTTCTTACACGTGTTGACTCCCACCACCCCCCTCTTGAAATTGATCTTTTTATTACAAATAAATCTAAAAATATTAAATCCGTTTTTAATAAATTCTTATTCAAATCTGTAAACTTTAATGACTTGAACAATGCGCTCTCTTTGTGTGACTGGAGTTTTTTACTAAATAATTTAGACACTGAAAATATTTCCTTATATTCCATACTTAATAATTTATTTGAAAAACATATTCCGAAATGCACAATTACTTTTAATCAAAATCGACCACCGTGGTACACTCGCGAACTAATTAGACTGATTAGACATAAACGGAAACTTCATAAAATATGGAAGCAGTCTAATAATAAAAATGATTATGAAAAATTCCGAATCTTACGTAATAATCATAAACGTCTTAATAGGGTATGTTTTATTGAATACATTAATAAAATTGAACTTAACATACAAAATAGCCCTAAATATTTTTGGCATTATGTACAATCCAAAACTCCATCAAATCAGGTTCCTGATATGATGTTTTATAATAATATTTCAACTAGTGACGGCCAAAAAATTGCTAACTTTTTTAACCAATACTTCTGTTCTGTATTTGAGCCGAAAATCACTGAATCTGCATTAAAATTTACTCCTGAAAGATCACTAAGTTCTCCAAGTTTGACCATTTCCTCAATTGACATAAGTTTGGAAAAAGTTATTTATTGTTTTGGCCACGTCGATGTCAGTAATAGTGCAGGTAGTGATAATGTTCACCCTTTAATATTGTCTAAATGTGCTAAACACTTGGCAATCCCTCTTACTATCATTTACAATAAATCATTGCGCGAAAGTTGTTTTCCATCCATCTGGAAAAAAGCTTTGATAACCCCTGTATATAAATCTGGTAATAAAAATGAAATAAAGAATTATAGACCGATTTCGAAACTCCCAATATTTGGAAAGATTCTCGAAAAAATTGTCACTGAGCAATTATCATTTTTTGCAAGACAAATAGTTTCTCAGCATCAACACGGCTTCTTTCGCGGTCGCAGTGTGGATACTAATCTTATCACTTATACTGATTATATTCACTCTGCTCTTAATCGGGGTTGTCAAGTCGATGCAATTTATACAGATTTTTCCAAAGCCTTTGATAAGATTAATCACCATATCCTCATCTCAAAACTTGGGCGGCTCGGTGTATATGGGAATTTACTAGCCTGGTTTAAATCATATATCGAAACTCGTAGTCAGGCTGTCGTGATCAATGGTTGTACTTCTGAACTCACTGAAATTTCATCTGGTATCCCACAAGGATCCCATTTAGGTCCCGTATTGTTTGTCCTTTATATTAATGATATGAATACAATCTTCTCACATTCTTATCATCTATTATATGCAGATGACACAAAGATTTATAAATTAATTGAAAGAGACTCAGACTGTTTAGAACTTCAATCTGATCTTGACCGTTTCTCAAAGTATTGCAACAAAAATTACCTTTATATTAACCCATCAAAGTGTCACACTATTACTTTCTCTCGAAATAAACAACCCATCATTTTTAACTATAGTTTTTCCCACACTCAGATTAATAGAGTCATTGAGATTCGTGATTTGGGTGTTATATTAGACGTTAAGCTAAATTTTATATCTCACATTGATGGCATTATTAACCGTGCTTTCAAGCAACTTGGATTTATTCTCAGAATCTCTAAGCCCTTCAAAAATCCAATGTGCTTGATAACCCTCTACTTCTCGTTTGTTCGTTGTATTCTCGAGTTTGGCACTGTTGTTTGGAATCCCCAATACGGTGTACACATTGCGAGAATCGAGCGAATACAGAAGTTCTGTCGGAATTTAAATTACCGCACCGGAACAATGGGAATGAATTATTCCTCGTCTTGTAAACAGTACAGTATTCCTTCCCTTGCTGCCCGTCGTTCCTATTTAGATTTTCTGTTTCTTTTTAAAATTCTTAATAATTATATTGATTCATTAGCCTTATTACCTAATATTAAATTTAGAGTACCTCGCAATTCCTCACGTTCTATGGTTCCATTTCAAATAGATTTTGCAAGAACTAATTATATGTCCCATACATTCTTTAGACGATCCATGTCCTTTTATAATAATTCCTTACCTGAAGTAGATATCTTTCACAACACCCTCACGGATTTTAAATTCATCCTTAGAACACTACTATTTAAATAAAATTATTATATTAAGTTTTTTACCTTTTTTACATAGGCTTTATATACTTTATTTTTCTTTATTTTCGTTTATTTTGTATATTATTATTATTTGTATATTATCTTGTATATTATTTTGTATATTATTATATATGTAAATATGTATCTAATTTGCCGTAGAATAAGGAATAATGTTAATATACAATTTCACATAGAGATGTAGGTTCTCTGGTATTCCAGAGAACTGTTTTCTCTTATTTAATAAAATAAAAAAAAAAAAAAAAAAAATAAAATATTTTGTCTTACTTTTTACTTACACTTGTTGCTTTATTATAATAATTATTTAAAGAGCATATTTTTAATTTAAAAAAATAAAAAGTTGAAAGTATATTCGAATCTAATATTCAATTAATTATTTTATTTTTTTAAATTTATAAATTAATTATAAAATATATAGTATATATAATTTACAATCATCTACTCGCCGTTTTTTATGTTAGTAGAGAAAATATCAAACTTTTAGGCCAGATCTACCCAAATTATTTTAAATTTTTTTATTGCATTAACTTAATATATATAGCAATATTTTAATGATAAAAAATAATAAGAAATGATAAAGAAAAACAATAAAATGGTCACGGATTCGCTAAAAATGTGTATTTTAAAAATTAATGATAAAATTTTGCTGAAGCAATATTACCAATCACGGCCGTTTGCGGTATATTTGTAGAAGCTTCTGTGCGTGGTTAAAGTTTAAATAGACACAAAATAAAAAATAACCAAATTGCTCTCTAAAAGTAAATTTATGTATTTATACAAAATCTTGTTAATTAATAGTCTGTCGGTGATCTTAACTATTACTAGTTACACAGGTCACCGAATTAACAATCAGTATTTACCTTACAATACAGGAAATCAGAGTAAACCTGGATCAAGACGATAATTCGGAATTTTTTTATTAATATTATTCCCGATCTCCCAGTCTTAATAACCGATAAAATCTTGACTTGAGCGGGATTTGAACCCATGACCACGGTATTTGTAGCCACGCTTTTTATCCCCTTAGCTATTACGGGTATCTTTATTATTATAAAAATAAATGAATAACCTTTGTAATCGGTTTGGTAAATGTAAATCGTGTAATTGATCAAGTTACATATTATTTTTTTTTATAAAAGAAATTTGAAAAAATACTATTTATCAATTAAATCTAAAATCTAAAGAAGAAATCTTACGTCTTTTGATTGATGTTTGAATGTAATTATGGTGAAATATAAAATTTAATATATATGTAGTTATAAATAATAAATACCATAAATTCAATCTGAAAAAATCCTCTTTCCTTTTCCTTTTTATTTATTTTATTTCCATGACGGGGTTAATGATCTTTTTATATTTTTTAAATATGAAAATAGATGATTTATTTAATAGAATTTGTAGATGTTCAAAATACGATAAAGATATTACACGAAAAGACAATTGTGTTTGTCAATGTTAATGACGTGATTTCTCTTGTGACACGATCACCTTTCTTCTCAGTATCGTGTAATAATATGGCGTGTCACAGTGATGATGATTAGTTAGTATAGCTAGTGATATTAACTTTAGTACTCTTAGTCACATTGTGTACAGTTAAGATGTATTTCTTTGGAACTTTCTTCATGTCCGTATGTGCTTTGCATACAATGCGGGCGGTACAATAACGTTGCCGGCTTTGCACAATCATTATTACATCGGACATCGCTCAACATCCATTATTTACATTTTAATATTTAATAAACATATGCATTATTAAATATCGTATCATAAATAGTCACTTTTATACGGGAAAAACCTTTAAAATGTCATATTAAACCCGGGAAATCACAATCAACCGTGAGATTTAGGTACATGTATCTACTGAATAAAAAGCAATTAAATTAACTAACGATATTATAATAATCAAATATTACTTCTTTAAAATAATCCATTACAATCAATATTTAAAAAATATTGTAAGGGTATATCCCTCCGAAGCCCCAACGAATTATAGTACATATACTCTCGACAATCTTACAAATATGGGACTGTCAACTGTCAGATTAGCTAAAAATATTTAAAAAACTATAATGAAAAGAAGAAAAAATCCTTTATTGTGGTCTTGAATATTAGCGATGTCGTAGTAGGGGGTTTATGCACTAACAGGCGCCTCTAATATCGAGATAAATTGTAGAAAAAATGTCGGATTATCGAGATTATACAATTTAGTATTTGTATTACGAGTTGTTAGAATTAAACAACACAAAATATATAAGCATTGAAGGTCATAATAAATATGAATAATTATTATTATTATACAATTTACAAAAAAAACTCATATATTAACCTAAGGGTTTTTTATTATAATGATAAATAGAGTTTAAATATTTTGTGATATTTAAAAGTGTAGGTTTATATTTGCATTATAAATAATATAAATTGAGGATTTGGCTGGAATAGAAGGCCAGTATTAAAGATATATTATTTTACTCGAATACTTCAAAACTGACAATTCAATATACGCCCTTATTACACACGCAGCCCCTCAACTGTTTCAAAAAATATTTTCTTTTAAAAGTAGATATTTCCCACATTTTATAATAAAAAATTTCAGTACCAAATTCTTCAATCAACGATATAATTTATTAATATTATTTTTGTATTTATACTATGTGAAGAAGTATTTTGCTTTTGCTTCGTCTTTATTGTTCGACAACTCCAAAACCGTGACATTGTGCTTCTCAACATGTGGACAATAATCATATTATAAATTTAAAAATGTTTTATTTTTAGGCGAAAATTCCATCCATTTGAAGGATATTTATTCGAAATATCTGAATTTTTTTTATAATTAAATATTTTAACATTTTGGAATTGTAATGTTGCGGTTTGTTAACACAATCGTGGAGGTCTCGACGAACAGTTGACATGACGCTGCCACATCTCACTATGTATAAACTATACCATTATATAAAAATATATTACATACACAATATATATAATTGTGAAAGCTCAGTCCAAAGAATGCGCCATAATATTATATATTTTAATATTAGGTTGTAAATCATCACGTGCAGGATTTGTCAAAGAGTTGTTAGTAAAGTATACAAAGAGAGGATGTGACAGGACAGGATGTTAGTATATTATTTTACCTGCATATTGTTTAAACTTATCTCAAACAAGCCGACGACCATTTTATTTGGACATATTTTTAAGATCATTAAATAGCCTTTTAATCCCACCAAAAATAACTAAAAATAAAATATAATTGGTTTGGGAAATTTATCATCAAAGCGTAATAAGTAGGTTCGATTAAGTATTTGTGATCTACAGAAATTACCTTTATAATTTGATAATCGAGAGACTGGATGGAAAATAATCCATCTTTTATATGATGAATTATTGTCATTGGTATCTATAAAAGGATATCTAACGAATTTTACAAAAGTTATTTTACGGAAAAAAGGCATATCTCATTATCAGCTCTTATTCCACCCAGCTCATGAATTTTATTATTTTATTTCATTTCACAAATATTTCCACATGACAACAAAAATCCAAAAATTTAAATAGAATAATACAATTTACAAAATAATAAAGCAATAAAATAAAGAAGCCGAATGTTGTATATTTAAAAACTTGTTTTTTCACGCTCTAAGCAGAGGTTTTATAAAAATATATTATATTGATTATTTATTGGTATTATTGGTTAAATGTATAATTATTGGTTAAATGTCCGAATGATCTATGAATGAGACAAAATTGATCGGACTATCAAATTTATAACTAATAAAAGGAAAAATACTAATATGAAAAGAGGAATAAAAATCTCATATTGTGCATTGTTTTTTTTTTAATAAATATATTGTCAAATATTTTAACGATTTCAGCGATGACATGGTGTGGGAGGGGGTTTATGCACTAACAGGCGCCTCTAATACTTATTGAGAAAAATTGTGAAATAAATTGTGTCGGATTATCGAGACTTCATTGTTTTATGATGACGGTTTATTTTATTAAATATTTTTTTTTACAAAAAATATTTATTGTAACGGGTGGGGCATTTTTGATTGAGTGCCATATTGGTTATATGACGTTTAGATCAGTCAATCGCATAATACGCCTTAATTTTAGAATAGATAAATTAACGCCACAACAATGGAACTGATCTAAGTGTCACATAACCAATATAATAGGTTCTTAGCTCATGTTCTTGTATAAAAAAATCATAATATGTTTTTGTTTAATTTATAAATATATAATGTGTTTATTTATTAGAGTAAGTACGTGTATCTTTCATTCAAGCCAACCCTCCATTGAGTATTATCGAGGCTGTATGCAGTGGGCGGGGCCACAATGGAATACACCAGTGGGCGTGTCCTGGCCGTGGTCGACCAATGGGGCGCCGATGCACCGGAACAATGGGCCTTTATTTTTGAATGAATGCACCTTTTCATGAATTATCGATAGGCTGTAATTTGAGAGCATGGATAATTTTTGATTAAAGATCAAATTCCATCAATCATTCACGTATGATTTTCATGTTATTTGTAATATAATTTTTCGTGAAGATGATAGTGCTGAAAAATATTCTTATAAAGACCACCCATAATGACGAGGGTGTCAAAGTAGGTGTTAGTAATATGTGAATTAAGCAGAGCATGTCTAACTGCTTTTGTAATGGCCACATTCACTTTTATTTCGATACAAAAAAGGTGCCACTTCATGCCCACAAAACCGTAAAAATGTAAGCTCCTCTTTTATAATCTTCACTCAAGTGCTATAATTGTCACAAAAACTAACTCTAAATACACTTTAATCCACATCCAAGGACTACAATTCAATTTTTTATCTCAAGATTTAATACTTTCAAACATCACATTATATTGGGTATTTCCAAATTAATCGTACGTATTTAAAATTATTCATTTTATATATTATACAAATGTAGAGGAAAACAAATTCATAGAAGAACTCATATTTAATTACCCAATACTACCATATAAGTGTACATTTTGTAGGAACAATGGAAGGGACATATAATAAAAGACACTATTAGATATTAAATTTTATTAAAGCAATAAATATTTTATATTTATCTTATTTCTTTTAAAAAAATGGTGTTTCTTTTATTTTTCTCAAGGGGCTACAAATACTGTGGACATGGGTTCAAATCCCACTATTAAATATATGTATTTCATCGATCGATTATTACGACTGGGAGATCGGGAATAATATAAATAAAATTACGATCGGTCGTCTTGATCTATTTTTACTCTGATTTACTGTATTGTAAAGTAAATACTGATTATTAAGTTGGTAACCTGTGTAACTAGTAATAGTTAAAATCACCGACAGACAATTAATTAAAACATGTTGTGTATAAAAAAACCCTCTTTTAGAGTCTCTTGAAATCGTTTTATTCTTGTGACATGTGCTGTTTTTCCGCCAAAGTCTTCGATTTAAAATGACCTACAAATTGAAGGTTTGTATGCGTTCGGTGTTATTTTTCTTATTGTAACACTGAGTTTTGTCAAATTTCGTATATTGTAAAGATGAATAGAGATCACGTTTCGTTGAATATTTCGTGAGCCGACTACGTGACCATTTTTACAACTAAAATATTACATATGTCCTTTTGCAATCGTGATGTTTTACTTTAGTAGAATTGTCAGTGTCAATAATCTGATGCAATTTGTATTTCAGTTGGAACATCTGTCCCGGGTTCAAATCCAGGTGTGGTATTTATTGTCAACGAAGCGATTAATACCGGCTAAATTTAAAAGCCATCACTTTCAATTTGTACAGTGATAAACCGGTAAGTGTTGTTAGGAAGATGAAAGGGTTTATAAATATTATTTTTCTCACACTAGATGATTTATATATATGTGTTCAAGTGGATGTATTTGGGATTAGTTGAGGAATTCGCATATGTTGATATTTAAAAAGGATCAACTATTTGGCGAAATACTTTGCATTGTCAACGTGGACCACCCAGTGATGGAATTTATTGCATATTTTTATTTCATAGATATTAAATACCAGAAAGGTTGGATTTGAAAAAAACTCGTTTGTATGTATTTTTATTTATTCAAATATATGGACGGCTATTCACAATAATATTCAATTATAAAAATATCCCTTAAATTAGCAGCGATATATATGTACAAAAAAATACAACTAATATCTAAATGAAATTATATAAATGTATTTGCTGGAAGCGTCGATGTTATTTTGTTGAGATCTTATCGTAATTAAATTATAACTTAATACAAAGTATGAAATGCTGCGATGAGGCAATTTAGGGATTTACAGCCATCATCAACAGGAACATTACTGAAGGCACTTAAGTCACATTACAGATTTACAACACGATATGTTATTACTAAGTCACTTTCCGTCGCTAATCGAGGATGTGTCTATGGGGAAGTTGGAGCTGATTATGTCACTGATGGAAGTCAACCCTTGGACGGAAGATGATGAGGTGCTTCCCAGGTTGTGGGTGAGGCTGTGTCTTCTCAAATCACAGTTTCTTCTGAAGACCTTGCCGCAAGATGAGCAATTGTAAGGCTTGATGTCTGTGTGTGTGAGGAGATGAGTCTTGAGATTGGATCTCTGGTTGAAGCTGCGACTGCAGACAGGACATTTGTGAGGAGATTCTTCCATATGCAGGATCTTGTGAACTGCAAGAGTCCTGGACTGACAGAATCCTTTGCCACATTCAGTGCACTTGAAGGGCTTCTCCTTGGAATGGATATATCTGAAACAAATTAAGTTTATTAAAATCAATGTTTACAGAAGTGCCAATGCAATGATATTCAAGACATTTTATTGTAAGGTTACTGCGGATTGGTAATATGATAACCGCTTTAAAGGCGTATAAACATGCAAATTAAATGGTTATCATTATTTTAAATGTTTAATATTTCGCACCCGTACAATTTTATTTTAATAAGCTTTATAGTGGCGAAATACAATTTTAATTTATTGGATTTTTAACCATCGTATCAAAAGGATATCAGGGGGGAAATATTATTGATAAAATGGTCGATCGTCTTGATCCAGGCTTATTCTGATTTTCTGTATTGTAAGGTAAATACTGTTTATTAATTCGGTGACCTGTGTAACTAGTAATAGTTAAAATCATCGATAGACAAATAATTAACACGTTGTTGTGTCTTAAAAACCTTCTCAAAAGCGCGTGAAGAAATGAATTAGTATATTTTAAAATTGATACAGTATTTATAAAATTACGGGAGAAAAACTCAAACAAGTTCAAAAAACGTTAAGGTTACGAGGAAAAATGTATTATTTTCCCCAATATATAGATAACTTATAATTATCAGAGGATTTTCATATTATCGGGTAACATTATTATCAGCAATAGTAGTATTTATTTATTAATAAACTCGCTTATTATAATTGTAGAATTGTATGTGGGTATAATCAAATAGAGGAATCTTTTGAAGAAGCCTTGGTTAAGTAATGGATTCCCAGGCATACGTCACCGTAAATACGATACATAAATACGATAGTAGAGTTAATTAACTACACTTATGATCGCTTTTTTATTAGTAAATGCCTCGTTTGACCTTTGGGCGAGGCACTTATTAACAAAAAAAACGATTGAAATTACAGCAAAGCAACTCTATTAAAGTCTTTATGGTGTACGTTTACGGCGACGCACGTCTAAGAATCACAAGCTTTAAACGAATACCGTAAAAACGATAGTAAGGTTGCTTTGCTATAGTATTGGTTAGTGCCTCGCCCGAGGCTCAGAAGATTAAATATTAACAAACAAAAAAAATAACTAATCAACAGTATATCGAAGCAAATTTACTACTGTCTTTACAGTTTACGTTTACGATGTCTTTACGTTTAAAATTCAAACTTCTTTCGAATGAAAAAACAAGCAACTTATTACCTTCGTATTAAAAACAAAACAGAGCATTTAAAAATATTAAATAAATTCAAAATATTTTTAGATGTATTTAATTTGACAATGCATAATAATTCCTCATTTTTGTACTTTCTACTGTAAAAATTTCTTCTAATCGATAAAACAAACACATAACCGTCCTATTAAAAACCAAGCAGAACATAAAAAACATTAACAAAGTGAAAATTTCAATTAAAATTACCATAGTTATTATAATAAAATCACAATTTAAATAATTTCGATATACTTAAATAAAATTATGAAATATGAACTGTACAAGATCCGTTTACGTTTACGGCGACGCACGCCTGGGAATCCCAAGCTTTACTTGCTGCTGCTGCTGATGATGATGATGCTATGCAATAAAAATACTATAAAAATTATGGAATGCCATATTTTTTATTAAGTTTATTGAAATAATCGAAGAGACTTCCGTCGGTTTTGGCAATGGCAATAAATCAGTGCATTAGCATATTGATGGATTGCACGGTGGAGTAGTGGTTATTGCATAATTCATATGGAAGGAAGGTCCTGTCAAATTAAGGTGATTCTCAGTGTTGAACAGGTGAGGGGGCGGAGGCTCAGCGCCCCGGGCTTCGCACTTTCCATACAAGGATCCCACTTTGAACACAACCCAAGGCAGACATCAACATCTGTTGCTCCTCATCTCATTACTGATCATTTCCCACCTGCTCAATGATCGATAGACGATTGCACAATTAAGCGCGAATGACCTTTATCGACATATTTATGGGTGAGGCTGCGAACAAGATATCATATTTCTCAAGTGTGAAGTCAGATTTACAATGGGCCTGCTTTATGGCGACATTCTTATTTGACTTGCTGATGAGCTGCCAACTCGAACACGTCCGATTGATTGATATAACGAGCTCTTCTACACTATATACCTTGTCTATAACAGCCGGCTACTACTACTAATTCTGAAGCGTGCCTTCCTTACAACATTCCTATGCAGATAATGACTTCATCGTGATTGATTTAATTGGTCTTTGGTTTATCGACAACGACGATCTTTTTATTTATTACACACAATTCCAATGGTTGACAACACTGAATTAAAGCGCGTAAATAGTTTAACGACGCCAATTTTAGATGTCTTATTTCAAGTAAATTCAATTAAACACTCTTGATCGCATTGAATTCTTGGTGGAATTCCACAATTTAAAGAAATATGTTTGTCATTTCCACAATAATTTTATTTTTCGACAACTAACATTTTAGACTTCAGTCTCTGAAGATGACTACATGTTATGGTGGAAATAACAAACATATTTCTTTCAATTCAATACATGTCATATTTTTTTAATAAATATATAATAGATAGATACATAAAATTTTCCAATAATTGTCTATTTTGTTTTTGTTGTTTGAAATATTTGTTTACTCTAATTTTCTTAAGATATTTTATGCAGTATATAAAAAAAATATATATACGTAGATTAGTTGTACTTTTTCTTATTTATTTAATAAATTCTACTTAAATATGTATATATAATTAGGATTTAATGCCAAAATATTGGAAATCTATAAACTCCATTTTTAATTGTCCTATTAAAGGCAAATTGTTTATAAAAATAATTTTTAGATCAGAAATAACAACAACATAACATCAGAATAAATTTCAGACCCAAAAAATATTAAATTTTCCATTTAGAAATAAATGTATTGTTTTTGCAATTTTTCATTGAGAATTGTCTATTTTGTTTTTGTAATGTAAAATATTTGTTTACTCAAATTTTATTAAGAAATTTATACCATATTTCAATAAAATTCAATAGTAGTTCTACTAAAATAGCCTTTAATATAATTTAATTAAAAAGTATCGACTTTTAGCAAAAAAATTATGTAGATTCTATTTAAGGATTATAGTTGATTTTTGTACTTTGTCTTGTAGTCTCTAGAGATTATTATAATTTAGTGGTCGAAAGTACTCAGACTCTATAATAAAATTGCTGTGGAAATTACAAATAAGATATTTGTTTAAATTATGGAATTGCACTAAGAAGTCGACACTATCAACAATTTAAAAAGTGTATAACGAGCGTAATAGCTCAAGGGACAATAAGCGTGACTACAAACACTGTGGTCATGGGTTCAAATCCCACTCAGTATTATTTTAAAATACCAAGTATTTTTAAATTGATTTGATCGGTTATTACGACTGGGAGATCGGGAATAGTATTAATAAAATTTCGATCGATCGTCTATATCCAGGTTTACTCTGATGTCCTGAATTGTAAGGTAAATACTGACTATTAAGTCGGTGACCTGTGTAACTAGTAATAGTTAAGATCACCCACAGATAATTAACAAGTCGTTGTGTATAAAAAACCGTCTCAAAAAAGACCCTTTCTAAAAATAAAAGCTCTTCGGAGCGTAAATAAATAAATAAAATATTGTATTATACACAATTATTTTTTTGATTTTTGATAATAATATATACTGAATTTATTTTAACACAGTGTCTTTCGTTCGTTTTAATATTACCAAATAGTGTTAAATTTATTAAATATATTGTGGATAAGTTCATGTACCTACTTTCACAGGTTTCACATACTTTGAGAGTGGAGACGTTGATGAAACAATGGAATGATATTGATAAAAAAGTAAAGGTGGTGCCAAAAGGTATGATTGCAGGTTTGGTTGTCGGACAAAGAAGGTATTGGATTGTATTTTTATTAGGGCCGAATATCGATGGGATTATATTTGAGGGCGATAAAGTGAAGACCCGTGCTTGCCTGAGGCCCTTTTAAGATTACAAGCCATCGCGTGTCTTATATCAATACAATACACATATTAAATACTATATTATTACCACACACTCACAATATTTGGACAGCTAACATTTCAATAATGCCATCTCATTAATATCGATCATATAATTGTTGTCCATTCAACCTATAACGACCATTCTTAACCCTGAAATCACCTCGACACGCTCATCATTATTATTATATTCATCACGAGGTGAAGAGGTGTGAAAACTAACCTAAGAAACGTGATCATACGTCAGATTGTGCATATTATATACTTAGTCTGCTAACTTCATAATTTTACATTATAAAGTTCCTTTATGAATGGATTTTAAGAGTTTCCCATATACTTAATTATAAATTTTAATTAAAGTGGGTGTGATGAAGTGTTTTAACACATTCTGCAACGATTTCCTTCTAACTCATACATTTTTAATAAAGGAAATATGAAAAAGACATTTTATTTTATAGTATTTACAGATTTGTCGATTTTAACTCGTTTTTGAATTTTTTTTAACCGACAAAATGTTACCTATTCATTTAATTTAAATAGACCTAGTCCAAATGCTTTGACGTATTCGAGCTTTGCAACGATTGGCTTTATGATTTGATTAATGTATTATTTTATTTCAACGCTCTGATATCTACACAATACACGAAATGATAAACATCTACAGTTATTATACTTAAATCAATTATAAAATTTATATTAAAAATAAATAATAACTTTATTTTGTTAATAGATTGTTCTTTTAATAATAATATAATAAAAATGTTTGCCGCGCAGTGCCCTACACTTGTGAGCAACTGAAAACCTGTTTTATCATCCTCTTGGAATAGGTCTGGATATAATATACCGAGAATATGTGAGTTGAAAACTGTTAATTGGTTACACAATGAAACTCGCGATGTTTATTTATAATACTAAAGACCGTCCATACATTACAGAATACACCCCTTAGCCTATTATATATATATATATATATATATATATATATATATATATATATATATATATATATATATATATATATATATATATTTATATATATATATATATATATATATATATATATATATATATATGTATATTGTCATTTTTATTGTAGCGATATCGTGCTTTTTTAATATTTATAGTTATAAGATTGACTTTTAACCAGTATTGCAAATTAAAAAAATACCATTAATATTAATCCGAATTAAAAATGATCGTTTGCTTTTGGTCACCCACTCAATGTAATTTTTTTTAATAAATAATGAACCCCTTCACTAATTAAAAATCTAGCTTGTATTAATGTAATAAATACACAATTTGAGTTTCTTGTCTACAAGTTCGGTCAATAAATTAATACCCGGTTGCCTCCGTTCTTTATAGAACAAGATGGTTAATTTATTGATCTATCCATCCGGGACAAAGGCTGAAATTTACGATTAGATTGGTTCGTCTCGATGATAATATTTTATAATATAGTTTTGGTGTGTGTGTGTGTGTCTGTATTATATTATAGCCTGACTCCTCATTATCATAAATCGACGAGGTCAACCGTTGTAGACATTAAAAAAGGTTGCACCAACTATGACTCATCATCTTTAACAATTTTATTTATACACATGTATTATATTCCAGAGCTTTCCTTTGGCGTCCATAATTGGTAATATAAATAAAAAAGGTGTGAATTACAAATCAATCAGTCGTGGGGTAAAAAAAAGGTTGTTGTTTCTTGTATCCCATTAAAAGCCTGAGCGTCACACACAGGGATAACCAAAATTAATAATTGAATTTTAAATTGTGGCTGTTTTCCCCCTGAAAGGTGATGTTGTGTGAGCAGAATTCCTCAGTCAGGTAACATTATCACCTGGACGCGTGGGACTCAATTTATTAACGTGCTGCATTGCCTCGTGCTATACCCAACTTTATTTTATATTAAATACAAATTATTAAATTTACCTGAGCGTACTTGAAATAATACAATAATGAGTGTGTGTATTTTAATCGCCAATATGTGAGTCGGGTTTCCGATAAAAAGGTTGATGGCAGAGCGAGGCGTGAAAATATCAGGTTACACAAGTTGGTTGTTTTTAAAAGTTATGGAGTCGATAGCTTTTTTAGACAGACGCTTGTACAAATAAAACTCTTTTCGTTATTAGTGTTAATACAATATTGTTTCATGGAAGGCGTGGGATCGAAACAAATCAAGTGTGTCAGATGTGAAGTGATCAATGACTTTAACGATGCAATATTGAATATGATAAATCGAACGCCTGTCGCGTTTAACAGTGAAGTTAAATATTTGCAATTTAATATACCTGTGATCCCTGAGATGGTCCTGTCTTCGGAAGGCTTTCCCGCAAATGTCGCAGGAATAAGGCCTCTCGTCCGTGTGCGTCCTTTCGTGGATGAGCAGATTGTACGATTTCGTGAATTGTCTATTGCAGAATTTGCAGATGAATTGTTTCTTCGGCCTCGACACACCTGAAGTGGACTTCTGCCTCGTCGCAACGGGGGTTGATTGTGTTTTAGGTGACGGTTGTGAAGACATTGTGGATGTCGCGGTGATTTGTTGCTGATACATGGCGTTCATTAATAAACTGGGGTATCCAGAATCACCCTGTGATGATCCAGAAGTCGAGCTGAACGGTGGTAGAGATTTCGAATTGTCAATTTGCGTTTCGATTGAAAAATCATCGTCGTTTTCCAGAAGCGCCAAATCTTCTTCGACTTCCTCGGAGAGGTCAACATCTTCCGCGGTCAAAGCCACGGACTCCGGTGTGGATATGTGATCGGCTATTTGTGGGGAGAAGGGTCTGGGCATTTGTTCAGCATTGTCAGACTTCACCCCTTGAGGGGGTTTTGCGGCTTCAGGTGGGTTCTTCTTGGGGGTTGTGATTGCGGGGACGGGCGCTGCGAGGCGTTGCAACGTTAAATACGATTCTAAAGCTTGAAGGTTGAGGGCGGCTGCTGCTGCTGATGATGGAGGAAGTAATGCTGCTCTTTGCAAGGAGCTGACCATCGCACTTTGTAAAGACAAAACAACTCCTTGAAGTAGACTCTCCTGAAGCCTGGCTGCGGCGTCAGTGGTTGCGGTGTCTGTTCTAGATTCCTGGATGTCCAGAGCGACCATGTTTTCCTTGGCGGTGTCCACACTTTGAAGGCTGTTTTTAAGCTTGATGATGGCGTTCTCCAGGGGGTTGGTCGTTGTTCTGGATCTGGCTAATTCGTGGTCTTGCATGATGCGGCGCGGAATTCCGGGGCGCCCGAATAAGCTCCCATGGGAATCTCTTATGGTGGAGAGAAGAGGCATATAAACAATGTGTATGTATTGTTAATATCACTATACTGTCAATGTCACAACACGTACTATCGATGTAGTTGTGGTTGATTTAGTCACAGATGCTGCCTACTCTATAGTCACAGACAGACTAAAGTAAGCAAAGCCTTCTTCCCCCTCTCTTCTCTTGTAAACCTGCTACAACGTCACACTCCCTCCTCGACATACTTCTTCACCCCTCTCCTAAACCACGCAAACTACAAATTTATATAAAAATAATTATATATAAATAACACCCTTCTGGATATATTAAAATATTGTATCATCGGTGTGTTAAATTAGCGACAGCATGACAAGTAACAAAGAGATGGTGATTCAGATTAAAGCGAATTGTGTTATAAAGTATCAAGTCATGCTTTACATACAACCTTCATATGGTGTGGTTGTTATCAACAATATTATTATTCATTTTAATGTCTTGTTTAAATTATCATATTTAATTTATTCACAAAATTAATACACTACATTGTGCAATTTCATCAAAATTCAATAAAGAAATATCAATTTTTTTTTATTAATTAATATTAAAAAATAATTAATAAAATTAATTACGTATAACAGACACAATATACACGCAACAGTCACTACTGAATACTTCAGAGAATTTGTTGATTCCAAGATGGTGGCCCAAACTCTATTCCAAAAGCACTATTAATATTATTAATTATTTAAAAAAAAAAAAAATTGAATATATTTTTTTCAATTATTCTTTCGATACCCTACCACCCCCTAAATATTCTCAGTTAATTTAAGTCCACCCTGAATATTTTTGACAAATATATATTGAAAATCTTCATATTTGTAAATGGGTCTTTATGTTTTCGCATACTTTTATTGTTTAATATGACCTCTTATATCAAATGTTATTAAAATTGTCATATTCGTTATTAATAATGAAACTATAATATACAAGTGGGTTTTTGTATTTTTTCCCATAAATTATATTATGACTTATTTTAATTACTAATTGATTGTACACTGTATTAAAATAAAGTCAAAGACTTAGTCAATAAACTTAATATTGTAAGATCTAATCCTAATGTATCAAAACATTTTGTGTAAATTATATTTAATAAAAAATGTACAGTAAACTGTAGTATACATATAAATTTATTTAAAGGGAAAGGCCAGAAAATAAATGTTGAATAGGTAAAAATAATGAACAGAATTCGAACCCACAACCTCAGTGTTTTTAACCATCCATCTACCATCTGATTGTTGTCTTATAAAAGTAATATAAATAATTTAAAAAAATCATAGAATTTTTATATTGTAGCTCACTAAATATTTAATTGGGCTGGGCCTTAATTAATAAAAAAAACTATATTGTGCACATTTTAGCACAATTCTTTGCAATATAAGCCTTTCAGTTAAGATTGTGTGTATTATATTCAATATAATTAATATTTTAGATATAAATATGAGTTTAATTTTAACAGCTATTTATTTATGCCGACATGTCAAAAATGTAAAAAGAGATCATAAGCAGGTAAAAATAATAATAAAACGATTAGTATAAAAATACTCCCAGTTGCAACATTTTTTTAAAAATAATTTAATTATATAGTTGATTTAAACGGGTTCATTTATTTCCGATAACAGAATGCAAATTAATAATTGTGTATTTATATACTTATATAAAATAAAAGGGATAAAAAGTGAAGGGCAGGTGAAGATGCAAGACATTTGAACTGTGAACTCAACATGGCACACATTTGGGTTGGGTTGTTTAAAATAATAATAAAAAAAACACCCACATTAATATATCATATTGCACCTGGAGGATCGCATTCAAAATATATAATTATAATATGGCAGTAAAATTAAGTTCTCTTAACAATAGATCGCGTGAAGGATGAACAACTATTTCACGGCGCATTGAACAAGTTGATTGAAAGTGATTTGTCTTGTAGTGAATGTACCAGCATATTATAAATGTATCGAAGCTACTTAAATGAACAAGAATACTTGTGCAAGTGTCGTGAGAAAACAATGAACAGGCTTCAATGATTAACTTGCTTGTTGGACCTTCAAGGGCATTTTGCCACACTTCATTACAACCACATTCACCTTTACAATACTAAATTATATCGAATGCATATTTTAATTACTAGCATATTGATCAAAGTCACATTATACATATTCAAGATTATATTAATATCTAGAAAGTGGCTAAAATTATGATAAGATCGCTTAGGGCGCTCCCTTTTTTGACATTACACTATATTTCACTTAATATGGTAAAGTTCGTCATTAAAACCAGCGTGATAGCTCAGGGGATAAGACGCGTGGCTACTAATACTGTGGTCATAGGTTCGAATCCCACTCAAGTCAAGAATTTTTTAATTGATTTGATCAGTTATTACGAGTGGGAGATCGGGAATAATATTAATAAAATCCCGATCGATCGTCTTGATCCAGGTTTACTCTGATTTCCTGTATTGTAAGATAAATACTGATTATTAAGTCGGTGACCTGTGTAACTAGTAATAGTTAAGATCACCGACAGACAATTATCACGTTGTTGTGTATAAAAAACCCTCTCAAAAAGACCCTTTCTAAAAATAAAAAAGCTCTTCGGAGCGTAAATAAATAAATAAAAGTTTCTTGAAATTTTCAATGTCTAATAAGATGTCAATATGTAAATATACGTGTCGGATTTTAGGATGCTGCAGGTGGCCACAGCCTGCCTAGTAGTAGCTAACATGTTCCAATATATGGAAACAATACGCATGAAACTTATATAGAAAACAAAAGTACAAATAATACAAGCTCAAATCATGTGAAATTATTTTTTTGAAATTTTGCAGGTGGCCCCAGCCCGCGTATATGTATTATATGCGCATGTAGTAGTAACAGCCAATGTATGAAAACAATAAGCATGACACTTCTACAGATATAAGTTCATTGGCTATAAAAACCAAAATTGACCCAATCATTTCGGATTTTAGGGACTACAATTTGCAAGTGGCCACAGCCCGTGTATGTGTAAAGTATATGTACAATATGCGCATGTAGTTGAACTTATATAGATATAAGTTCATTGGCTTTAAAAAGTAAAACCAAAGTCAATCTAATGTTCCTCTTGTTTTTCTCGTGTCTCGGATTTTAGGGACGACAGTATTTGCAGGTGGCCACAGCCCTCGTATGTGTACAATATGCGCATGTAGTAATACCATATTCCAATGTATGGAAACAATACGCATGAAACTTCTATAGATATAAGTTAAAATTGGCTTTAAAGAGTAAAATCAAAGTCAACCCAATTATATCGGATGTTTCTCTCTTGTTGATCTCGAGTAGCGGATTTTAGTGACTACAGTATTTTCAGGTAACCACAGCCTGCGTATGTGTGAATTATATGTATAATATGCGCATGTAGTAATGCCAGCCATGCCCCAATGTATCTAAACAATACGCATGACACTTCTATAGATATAAGTTAATTGGTATGGTATGTTTATGAGTGAATTATCCAAAAAATTAACACAATGTGATAGATTTGATTATTTAGATATGAATACACAATAATTGTAAAGGTGTGAATGTTTTATTTGAATAAGGCAGATTATTTAAGTGGTTGTATAGGGATGGATATAATTTTTAATAGCATGGCCGAAGTTGAGCATTATCGTTTTTAAGTGTTCGTTTATTCCGCTTTGGTTTTGCTTGCAGTAACATGTGATATACTATACTTTAACCCTACATTGCTAAATAAAAAATAATCGAGAATTTTGCCAAGAATTAACTATGAATGTAGGATTTAGACACTCAAATTGAATTACAGATTTTTTCACTCTGCGTTGTGTAAATACAAAAAAAAAACTTCATACTCACGAGTTCCAAAAATGTTTACTTCAAAGACTCTTAAATATTTTTCACATAATACATTTAAGAAGTATGGTAGTTATTTTGATGGGGCCGTTTTACACATAATTCGCCCTTTTAATAAATTATTGCAATTGATTAATTTTATTTGGTATTTTAAAAGACCTAAAAGACAAAGTAAGTACACGCTAATTTTAACAGTTTTATTCAAAGGCACCTTTTTAAGCAAGATTAAATATAATATATAAATTTGCTTATTTTGCGAGTAATTAAAAAAAATCTAGTAAGTATCCCTGAAATATTTTACCTTATATCACTAGTTGAAATAGAACCAATGGGAATGACTTGAATAACTAAAATTTAAAAAAAATGGTTTTTATTATTTAAATAGGTCAATAACACAAAAACATACGAATATTTATAAATTGTTTTCAAAGACAGGAGAAAATAAATATTGTATTGTTTTGGTGCAAATATATAGGTTTGGCTTTCATTTATTATAAATATACCATTATTATAATAAGACTATTGGATTATTATTATTAAGTTTTCACAAATTATATTTAAAAATAAGCTTTTGATAAACTTGGGTTACAATTAGTTATTATTAATTATTATTAAAGCTACAAATTTATCTCAAAAACGGAAATAAGTTATGCGTTAATGGGCTATCAAATTTCTCTTGTTTTAAAAAGCCTTTTCTTCAATTTTAATATCATAAAGATATATATTACACTGTATTTATTTAATTTTACTATTACACTGTTCATATAATACAAAAAACTTAACTTATGAATTAGAATTAGGTGTACAAAATATATAAATCTTTTTACCTACCTATAACTAACATGAGAATACCATTAAATAATAAGAAGTATGGGAAAAAAAATGCATAACCCATTTACAGATATGAAGATTAATAAACAATAACAAGCAAATAATTACATAGTATTATGCTTAAAACTAAATAACAGATTTATTGGGTAAAAATAAACAAATTTTCTAATGATATCAATTTTGGAAGTGTATTGGTAAAATGAACTTACGTTTCCTCGAATCATATTTAGTTTTATTCACATTACTCATAATCAGGTTAGTCAGGAAGTTCAAAAATTTCATATTTAATATAATGTTTTTAGATAATATCTTCATAAATAATAAGCTTCTGATAAAAACATATAATGTTTTTTAAATATTTTTCAGTATTGATGTCGATAACTTTATCGTATAGCATATATACTTATATAAAATATGCACAAGAGATCCGATAGTGCATTTTAATCGTTCTCTTCAGATAAATATACTAATGACTTAGTTATAAGTTGGGTTAATTCAGAAGCTGTATCATTGAGCTTACACAAGAAGTGGACGGTCTAATCTTCATGCTCTCTATGTGGACTATAATTGTAATTTATCGGTTAATATGATGATGGTAGTTAAAGGGTTAAGAGTGGGTCTGGTCGCAAGTCCATAAGGTATTTAGCCCGAGGCAGTGTGGCCAGCACGCGCGGAACAAACGTGAGAAAACCATGCCCAGACTGGCGTGTGTTCTCTTCTCTTATATACTAACTTGTATTATCATATTGCACTTCGGATAACTCGATAATATCATCTTGTGTTCAATTATTATCATATCAATATACTCATTGCAGCTAAATCATCATATTTGGCATGTAGCGCTAGGTTAAGTTGGTCTAGTCGTAGGAGTGAGTGAGTGCAACTTTGTCATTGCTTGACTGTGTGCGTGTTTGTACACACTACACTAATACACTCATAAGCTTCCACGACTAGACTAATGCCACTATACACTTCTAATTGTGTTAATACACGTCAATGAATAAATGAGACACCAATAGAAGCGTGGCGAAGGGAATGCAGTTTCCAAAAACGGATGATGATTTTTTAATTTAATTTGCTTTAAAGCGCATATTTTTTTAAGTTTTCTTTACATTTTTATTGATGTGAGATTCTAATTCTATTGAAGGATATTTAGGCGGATTTCATGACATTTATTTAAAAAAATATGGTTTGCACCTGGCAGCAAAAACTCATTCTACGCCACTGGAAATTATTGAATATCTAGATCGGTTTATAAAATGATGCTTTTTTTCTACAACGATTAAAAAGCACTATCGGATTTTTATGTATACTTTTTATCAACATCGATACTGAACAATTAGTATTAATATTAAATTAACATTAAATAATTTCATCAAAGGCTTATTATTTATAATGATATTAACTAAAAACTTTATATTATACATATATGAATAGTTGAGTTAATGGGTTTTTATTTTACATACTTTTCATTATTTAATATTTAGTAGGTACCTCTAATATTATTATACATAAAATGTTATCCTCATGTTAGTTATAGGTAAAAAAATATATATTCTATACACTTAAGACTAATTCATAAGATATTTTGTATTACATGAACAATGTAAAATTCAAATTAAATAAAGAAATTGTAAAATATATAATTGAGATACTATAAAAAGCACCCATTAAAGTAGCATTATTTTTATTACAAGAGTAATTTAATGGCCCAGTAACACATAAACTTATCTCCGTTTATTTACTGTAATGTTATTAATTAATTGTTACCCAAGATGTGCCTATATTAGAAGCATATTTATAAATATATTATGTGAAAACATAGTCTTATTATAATAAAAACTATATGTTTGCACCAAGAAATACAATAAAAAAATACAAATATTTCAAGTCTCTCATTGTAAACGTTCAATGTTTAATACTTTTTGTATGACAAACCTATTGATTTTTTTCACTGTAAAGGACACCCAGGTATGTAGTATTTAGTGGCTATTTTTAATTTATGATAGAACAGTGATTGTATGGTGTATCTAATCTGAATGGACATGATGATGTGGGTGGAAGGTGGTTGTTGTGATGCTAGTAATGGCGCCATACATACACCCACTATTCCACTCTTTGACTCTTGCGGAAATCACTATGAATTACCCATGGACAGATACTACACCACACTATTATACTCTTTATGCTGAATAACCACTCAACCCTCAAATAAATGATTCACCATATCGACAGTCACGAGCAAACGTATTGACAGGTGGTTATTTCACTATGGAATTAATCCATACGCGGATCGCAAACGGTGGACGTGTTTTTTTAACAATCACCGCAAGATTTGAATACCAAACATTATTTATTTCTAAATAAAATATATTCATAATCTAGCTAGATAGTTGCTGATTAAGTTTCTTTTAATTGAAAATAGTCATTGATTGAAAAAAATATATACTACAGCCTTTTTGGCATTCTTGGCGTATGTATGAATATGCGTCAATCTATCATATTATTCTGTAAATTTATATCTTTATATGATATGAGAGGTTACATTCAGTATGGGAAAAATTAAAACCCATTATACTTATAGAATATGTACTGATGAATTAAAAAAATATGTAACCTCAACTAAAAGCTAATTTAAATGAACCTAACCTAACTTATTCAAGTTAAATAATTTCGTCATACCAAAATATGTATTTTTTAAACGAACATTTTTAATTAATTTTAATCATCAGGATCGTTAACAATTTAAATAAAAGTTTGTTTAAATTATGCAATTTCTATATTAAATATAATTTACATATATTGTTTTGATATATTATGATTAGATGTTACAATACAAAGTCTCTTACTTATTTTAATACGGAGTACAATCAAATTGGTAATTAAAATAATAAATAAGTCATTACATAATTTATGGGAAGAAATACAAAAAAAAACTACTTGTTGAATTATTTTAATATATATAATAGGTACATAATAATAAATAAAATAAAATTTAGAAATTAATAATAATTCGTTGTAAAATCGGTAATAAATAAATGTATCTACAAAATTAATAACCCAAGTGTACATTGAATGAAAGTAAAACCTGTATTTTTTAAAGATAAAAAATCATTTGCCAGTTACTGGCCCATCGATATGTAAAATGTAAGTTTTAATTAATAAGAATTTTTTAATAAAATTATTTTGAATCTGAAAATTGCAGTATGAATTTGTTAATTCAGCTATGCTTGGTTGATGTACTTAAATATCATGATAATAAATATTTTGTATTAAATTTTAACCCATATCTCCAAATTGCCGGTTCTCTGCTCTTCCAAATAATTAGTTGAAGTCTTCTTTATATTTAAAGTGAGTTCAGTCGATGATTGTATTTGGTAGTTGTGTGGCAGTTACAGGTGTTTTGCTCGTACGGTACAGATTTATACATAAAGTCTGAATGGATCTATGTTTTATGGATGTAATGCGAAATGAGCTTATGGTCGATTATAAGTGCTGGTAATATTTAAACATGTTTTCAGTCAGTGAACATATTTCGATTCAGTATCACATGTGTATGAATTCTGCCCACGTGTCTTTCGCACCTGACGATTTGTCTGATTATTTGTTCGACACGATAACGTAGTTTATTTCACAGGTATCAAAGATGCTCTCGGCTATTTTTGTCAATTTAAACTTTCTACGGTGTTTTATTGTGAGTGCCTTTTTTGTGCTTGTCAATGGGGAAATCCATTGTTTACTCAACCTTACAGACACGCGATCCTAATCGAACAACATATTTAAGCTATTTTATTACACCGTTATTAAACACGCTGTATGCTTGATTAAACATAAAATGAATATTAAAATAACCTAACTTTATGAAAAAAACATCTATTTCAAGTATTAATCTTCCTATGTTTTTTTTACGTTAACTGTGACAATGTGCAAGGTGGACTTTTAATCAGTGCTAAAAATTTCGTCAAACCTTTTTTTTTGACCTTTTAATATTCTGAAAGGAATGGACAACTTTATTTCGGATCAATGTGAAATAACAACGGATTATTTTTATTATCTGAAATAAATGTGGCTGCCACTAACATGTCAAAAGGATATTTTTTCCATGTAGTTAGGTTTATTTATTTATAATTATATATGTCTTAGCTACACCTTATTAAGGTTTATGCAATTTTTAACGAAAGTTGAAGCATCTTTATTTAAAAAAATGTATGAAATCCAAGTGACGTGTTATTTTAAAGTTTTTTTTGCTTATTGCAAATTTAAAAAATGCACTGCAATGCAAATTCAATGCAATTAAAATAATAAATTATTCTGCAAGAAGTATGATGATTAAATTGTGTCTGACTATTTAAATATAATAAACTGTTGAATGAAATCTTTACCAAGTAAAAGAGACCTGAATACATGGATTTTGGGATTTAATTCTTTTTAATTTATTTATCGTTGATGCATATATGCATCATCAATATGGGACATAATTTATAAATAATATTTGTGTAATATTTTGAAAGTCTGTCTATATCTTGCCATATCTCAATTATTATTATGAAAAACATTTGTATACAAGATAGGATTATATTATTAAAATAGCACAATAGCTCAGAGGATAAGAAGCGTGGTTACAAATACTGCGGTTATGAGTTCAAATCCCACTAAAAAAATTAATTGGTTATTACGACTCCCAATCGATCGTCTTGATCCAAGTTTACTCTGATTTCTTCTAATGTAAGGTAAATACTGATTATTAATTCTTTAAACTATGGAATTGCACTAAGAAATCAACACTATTAACAATTTAAAAAGAATATAAACAGCGTAATAGCTCGGGGGATAAGAAGCGTGGCTACAAATACTGTGGTCATGGGTTCAAATCCCACTCAAGTCAAGTATTTTTAAATTGATTTGATCGGTTATTACGAATAATATTAATAAAATCCCGATCAATCGTCTTGATCCAGGTTTACTATGATTTCCTGTATTGTAAGGTAAATACTGATTATTAAGTCGGTGACCTGTGTAACTAGTAATAGTTAAGATCACCGATAGACAATCAATTAACACGTTGTTGTTTATAAAAAACCCTCTCAAAGAGCTCCATTAGATATGTAGGTTCTCTGAGAACTCTTTTCTCTTATTTAATGATAATAAAATAAAACAAGTATATAAACGTACTAAAAAATATTTCTCAATATAAAAAGAATATTTAATATGTTTTTTTATACTTTTACGATGAATCTTCGATTCATTGGACAGTATATAACACGTGTGGGCAGCACAAGGCTGTGTCGCCCAAGGCGCTGATGATCACTACCACTATCAGCATATACATACAGCCTTACAACACATCGTGGGAATTATAGCAGAATAATATTATAACTGTAAACTATCGCATGCGTATGAGTAATTGATGATTATTAGCTGCTTTACAATACATACTTATAGATTAATTGAGGGCAATATTGCAACTCGACTGGGTATTAATGAAATGGTCCCCATTTCACGGTACTTATGTTCATGCACTACTCATTATATATTTAAATTGATCGTACAACCAGTGTTGCACACATTTGGCTTTAAATTAATTATGTGGAAGGACTTATCCTTTATATGGCCAAGGGAAAAGCAGGCTGTATTGCAATTAGTATGTAATTGATTAATTATTTATCAGCGGGGGAGAATTGCCACGAAATGCTACCACGCCATACAAATCGAGGGGTTATTAATACAAAAAATAAAAAAACAGTTTTTGAGTAAATATTAGTAACACAAATTATGTCTATATCAGAAGTTTATTTATAAATATAGTGGTAATAATTATTACACCAAATAAAAGCTAAAAATTTATTTTACCCTAATATATGGAGAAGTTTCTCAATTTTTTTATGCTGTCAATAATTTGTAGATTCATTTTTGTGTTAATAACACATTTAAATATAGAACTATTTTATTAAATATTGTATTATTAATAAACAGGGAAATATTCAAAAATAAACTTCAAAAATAAACCTCAAATACTTTTAAATTATACCAAATTCTACTATTAAATAAATAAAAACCATCAAATATGTAATTGTTTAAAATAATAACAAACTTGTTTATATTGTGTGTATTTATTTTTTCAGTTTATCCTTTGTATTTATGAAAAATGAAATGAAATTGATTGAAATGATTATTTAATTGAATTTAATTATAATAATTTGTATATACGCTATATATATATATATATATATATATATATATATATATATATATATATATATATATATATATATATATATATATATATAATTAAAAATTAACCCAGATTCTATTATATATATTAACCAGATTTTAACTAAATATTTAGATACCATCAAATATTTAATTGTTTATAATTATAACAAACGTGTTTATATTATTGTGGGTATATTTATTTTTTCATGTTATCCTTTAATTATATTTAGTCATAAAATTTATGAAAAATGAAGTGAATTAAGACACTGTTTTTTTGTGCAATATATATATATATATATATATATATATATATATATATATATATATATATATATATAATAATTTGTAGATGCGTTTTTGTGTAAATAAACTATAAGAAGTTTGACGAGATTTAGTAAATGAGGTTTGATTAAAATAATTTCCAATTGTGGAATCCGAATAATAAAAATATTATTAAAATCAGGTGTTGATGACTTGACCCCAAATACTTACCCATTTTCATATAAAAATAACTAAATGAAGATCATACAAAAAATTAAAAAAATCCTTAACATGTCTTAATTACAAATACATATAGTGAATTCCTAGGACTTTTGAATATTCTGTATTTAATAAATTTTTTGAAATGACACACAATTTTATTTAATAATATAAATAAAAAGTAAAGTAGCATGTCAATTTGCAGATACGTTCTTGTCTTGATAACCCATCAAAATAATAATGAGTTATCGTTGTGTATTTTTAAATATGACACGTGAATATGTTGTAAATTGTGAGCAAATTAGAAAAGGAAATGTGAGCTTTAAAAGTGTTTGAAGAGCAAATTGTAAAAGTTCTCAGAAACTGACTCGGCGTACATAATTCTTGTAACTTGTATTCAAAGCCAACAAACACACATTGAACAAGTCGATATTTTGTACACGTTGAAATATATTGTACTAAAACTGTCTTGTGTGTTAATGAATTACGGGAAAGATTTACAATAAATCAATGTTATATAAATAAAATCAACTCTAGAGATGTTATATAAACTTTCAACAGTCTATATATAAATATTGAATTGAAGGATTGAGGCGTTCAGTTCCTTGACTACGAACTCAAAAAAGATGTCATTTTTTATTATATAAAATATATAAAGTACCGCTCATGGGGATTATAATTGCGGATTTTTTTACAATCAGACTTGATAAAAAATAAACGTAAAATTTCGCGCATATTCCACATAGCGATTTATTTTCCTTCCTTAATAATTAATATTTATTTACTTTTTAAAAGTGTATGTTATATCACAAATGAATATTTAATCTATTCGTTTTCCTGATAGCAAAAAACCTATTTATTCAAAACTAGTCAATGTCGAGTTGGTTGTTATGCCTCAATATTTATTTAAAGTATTGTATAGTTAAAAAAAACTTTATCGTTATCAACTTAATTAACGTTATCGCTTATCAACTTAAGTGCTTTTTTATTTCGGATTAATATAGAGTAACAGCGCCTTATTATTATAAGCGTAAAGAAATATGGTTACCACTTAAACATATTAAAAAACCTCTTATAATGAGCATAATCAGTAACAATTATTCATTTATCTTATTATTTGAATATAATTACGTACTTATGAATTGTTTAAGAACGTAAAAACCTAGAAAACAATTTAAAAAAACAGTATTTTTTATGTATTTATTGCTTATGAATCTATGATTTATATAATTTTTATATTTTAAAATAAAACTGTTTTATTTGAATTTAAATTTTACTATGGTTTGCAATTTGTCAGAATATTTTTTGCTCGTTTCTTCTTCTTTTTTATTATACAATTTCTTTATTAAATATAATTTGCGTACAATGTTTTGATACATTATGATTAGATATTACAAAATTAAGTTTATGGACTTAGTCTTTTACTTATTTTAATACGGAGTATAATCAATTGATATTTAAAATAAGTAATAAGTCATAACATAATTTATGGGACAAAATACAAAAAACCACTTGTAGAACTACTAAAATATATATATAAATATTATACATAATAATTAATAATAATAATAAAAAAAACTTAATACTATATGAATAAAACAAAAATATTGTGACTCGTTTCTTCTTAAAACAATATAATATATATACAATTTAACAACTTTCTAGATTTTATTAGATCTTGTTTAAAAATATAAAAATCCATATAAGAGCGGTGCTTATTGGAATGTGTGATGTTAAATTTATAAATTGGCATATAATGTTGATGTTGATATAGAATCTAAAGCAGGTGTTTTGTTAAGGGCTAAATATAAAAAGAAATCGGTCCTTTGATAGTGATAATATACAAACGAGGAGCATTGTAAAGAATGTTTAAATGAATAGGCGTGAAGTGAATAAGATGTATGAAGACATTCTATTTTGTTTAATTATTCAATTTTCCACGCAGTATTGTATGGGCGATTAATGATTTACCTCAAATGCTACATTAGATTAACAGCAGGCGATCTCTACGAACAAAACCGACCGCTGCCCTTAAGAATAAAGGGCTCGTAGAATTATAAAGGGTTTTATATATATATATATATATTATTTGAACTTGGGATACCTCAATGAGTTGCATTGTTTGGAACGTTTAGCGGTGCATTGTTGTGGGGCCTCTGTGAAAATATTATATCGATGGAATTTTAATGATTGCTCATCGGATATTCTCAATAGGCTTTGCTTTTTTTAACACAACACCAATTGTGGAATTCAAACTATTCGATCGATCATCGATCTCGTTTAGGATCTCTTAATTGTGTGTCATTGTCTGAATGTATGAACGTTCTATATGAAAATTCCGACACAAAATGCTCTGCTGAAAATAATTACTAAAACATTTATTATTTTAATATGATAATTTATTGATTGCCTAGGACTTTTCAATTAGGATCAGCTTTTTTCAGTTCAGTTTTTGAAGAAATTGTTTCTAAACTAATGGATTCCCAGGCATATATTAATAAACATTAAAGAAAATCAACTCTACTATCGTCTTTATGGTGTGCGTTTTAAGCTTGGGATTCCTAGGCGTGCGTCACCGTAAACGTATACCGTAAATACGATAGTAGAGTTACTTAGCTCACTTATGAACATTTTTTTGTTAGTTATTGCCATGTCTGAGCCTCAAATGAGGCATTGGTTAATGCCGATACAAAAAAACCGATTGTAACTCTAGCTAAGTAACTCTACTATCGTATTTAAGGTGTACGTTTACGGCGACGCAAGCCTAGGAATCCGAAGCTTGAAACGCACACCATAAAGACGATAGTAGAGTTGATTTGCTTTAATGTTTATTAATGCCTTGCCCGAGGCTTAGAAGATTAAAGATGAACTAAAAAATAACTAACCAACAGTATATCTTACACTATCTTTACAATTTACGTTTACGATGACGTACGCCTAGGAAACCGAAGCGTAATAAATCTAAATAACTTTTCATCTTTTAATAATACTTTAGTATGAATAAGTCTTAAATAGTCATCATGAATTAGTCTGAGAAAAAGCATTTTCAATTATGACATTTAAAGGTTTTTCTTATAAAATTTAACAATTCCCATTTATAATTGAAAATTTAAATAAATCAATATTTATAGAATACTGGTGTTTTAAAATAAATCGTATAATCTCCTCAACTTAACCTACCTTACTTATCCAGAATAAGTAGGAATTTCGTAAATAATTTCAATATACTAAAATAAAATTTATGAAACATGAACTGACCAATTTTTTTTTTCGTTTTTGGGTTTAAAATCCAGTTTTCTTCTTAATAGCTCAAGTTATATCTATATATGTAATACCATACCGTGACGCCTTCCCTATTGACGGGAGTCCCTTTATAAAGGGTTGGCCAGGCCACCTTTGGCCTTTACGGGAGAATATAGTAGAGATGGTTTCCACAGCAATGAGTACTTAAGATCTAGTTTGCTAAGCTAGATCTACCAAGTGACTCCGGTGCCGTGAATCGAACCCGGGAGTCTTCACTCACGAATCCGTTACACTAACCACTGGGCCACAAGGCGGCGAATAATAATGTCATGGTATTATTATAATAAAATGTCATGGTATTATTATAATAAAAGCTCATATGAGTTTTGGCCGTCATCTTGTAATCAGCTGTTTTTGTCAAATACGCCGTAGTAAACCTTACCACCCTCAAAAAATATTCCCAGCCAGTTCAAGTCCACCTTGAATATGGAAATGTTTTTTTTTCTTAGTATATAAGTGTATAAGATAAATGTCGATCCGTGAGTTATTTGTTAGGGAATCCGAAAGAATGCGTAAGAGTGATATTAATCGAGTTAGTATTAATGGCGGTTCGTTATTATAATGGATGGTCGATGGTGTTGGTGTAATTTTTCAGTGGTGTTTATGAATGGTGGTAGTGATAGTGATTGGTCGGAAGCTATCTGAGGTGCTCCTCTCCAGGGTGCATCACCACATATGGTGGAGACTCCATGCTGAAGAACCAACATGCTGTGCACAGTATGACACACCATCATCATATTAAACCTCGACTATCGCCAAAATATTATACCTACCTGTACAGGTGATATGGTACACCTTGGCGCAAATATTATCATCGCGTGTGATCATCATCATTATAAGCACTCCAGTTCAGTGATGAACCAAGGCTTCCCGCACCAGCATCCACTTAATGCTCCTCCAACTCCTTACTATCTTATAGAACTCGTCCGCCCACCTTAGCCTAGGTCTACCCTGCCTTCTCTTACCCACAGGCTTGCTGGATAGTATTTCCGATACTATCCCTCCTGCTCTTTATCCCAACCTAATGTTAAAGCCCTAATGAACTGCACTACGTTCACGCTCTTATATAATGAGTAAATCTCATCGTTCCGTCTAATTCTAAATAGTCCCGGTGCCTCCTGAACAGGACCCAAGATCCTTCTAAGAATCTTCCGCTCGAACCTAAGTAGCCTATCCTCTTCAGTCTTGCATCGCGTCTGATATTCACACTAAATATATACCGTGAAGCCATCCCCTTTGTAAGGGGTTGGCCAGGCTTTATATAGAATATGGTTTCCCAGGCCAACACACAGTAATGAGTCCTTCAGATCTTCTTCAGTCTTTACTCAGGAATATATGCGACACCATAAATATAGACATTGCATATAAATATTTCGTGTCAATTTCATGTAAACCCGTATAGTGTTGCACTCTTCTCTCTTATATGATAAAGGCATAAGTGTGTCTCCCTTACTCAACATTTCTAATGACCCTTGAGAGTGGTTGTGACAATACTTTAGCGGCTACCAATCATCGATTTTTTATTAAATGTTTTTGTAATCCAGCATTTGTCTCTCGAGTTAAGTAGTTCACTGTTTGAAGAAACCGACCCATTATTAGATATTTTTTTTATGAAATTTATTAATGTCACAATCTTTCTATTTAGTCCATTAGTAATTCCACAATTAACATGGAAAACTATTCGGAGATCGGGAATAATACTAATGAAAAATTCCGTTCGATAGTCTTGATCTAGATTTACACTGATTTCCTGGATTGTTAGGTAAATAAAGACGCTTTTCAAATTATTGTTCCGTACCATAGATATAAACATTAGATATCTCATTGCATATAAATAATTCGTGCAATTTCGTGTAAACCCGTGTATTGTTGCACTCTTCTATCCTATTTGATTAAGGCATAAGTGTGTCTCCCTCACTCAACACATTTCTAGTGACCCCGAGAGTGCTTGTGACAATACTTTAGTGATTAAAACGCAATAATATTTTAAGCATCTTAAAGAAGTAGTGTTTGGTAAAAACTGAGCCTAGATGTATTTGTGTGTATGTTTGAGTCCATATGACATGTAGTAATAATGCATTTACTCATTTTATTGTGAAATATAACTGAAGATATGAAGAGACATGTTTACAGTATAATGTTTGCCAGGTAAATCATGTTTTTGGCCACTTGATCCACTTGAACTAAACACGCATTTGGCCACTCATGCGATATCTTATGTTTATATTATGTTTCTGTTTATATACATTGCTCTAAATTACTGTTGTTTAAACATTGTTAATCACCTTTATTACAGTTTTGCCTCAGTCAAACTCTGCTTGGTCAGCTATTTAGATATTTATACATGCAGTTGAATGGCCTGCTAATATATCGGTGGTATCGAGTGAATTCATCATAAATTTCATAGGATAAAGTTATAAATAAGGTGTTAGTGTGTCATGTAAGTTAATAACATCCTTCACTCGTTACAGGTTTTTCACTTTAAAGTCAACACAAATATAAGTTCAGAAATGATTTTACATTCGAAGTATGTAGTATTGAAACAGTAGGATAAATGATAATTACAAATTAAAACGAGGTTTTTATTGTCCATACAAATGTATGCATGTACAATAAACAAGTTCAATATATTTTAATGATTATTGCAGTGGTCATGAGAATTATTTAGCAACACAGACTTGATATTAACTAATGGACTCTGCTAACATAATAAGACTAAGCAATGACCCAACGACACGCAAACACTCCAGTTTAACATTGTTTATTATTATGACTCTACAATATTGTTGGATAGTTATAATATTTTGGGGGTGGAAGGCCACCGAATTGAATATGAACTCCCGTGCGATCTGACCGATACAAATCATCAATAACGTGTTCAATTAAACATTGATTGATGATTTGATACAGAATGAGGTGCTCCCGATTCTTAATATGAACACTATAGGGGGTAACTGGCGCCGGCTACCTTTTGTTAAAACTAACCACACTAATGGTTAAACAAATAGTGACTCGCCTCTTTGCTAAAACAAGCTTCCAAGAAACTCTAATCAAATTGCTCCTTTCATAATTTATAACCGATGACACGCACAAACTGTGCTGATTTATGTATCGTCTCTATTGTATCGTAACTGTATTTTAATAATATTATGGAAAACATGGCCGATAAATCAAACAACTGGATACGTTTCCATATATTGTCCTGGATTCGAGAGGATTTCACAAAACTACTTCTACTATCATTTTTTTCAATTGACTTTAATTTAATGAAATATTGAATTAGGTTTAAAGATAACTTACCTAACCTAACTTTACAAACAAAACATCATATTTTATTAAAATTAGTTTAAAATCTAGTAAAAAATAGTGAAAATACCCACAATGAAACAAAACCACTTTAATTAATTTAACCTAATCCAATAAGTTGGATCTTTAAAAGTAAAACAAACCGTGTATGGGTTAAATTTTAAATAAATTAAACTTAATATCAACATTAACATGTCTTATTATTTTTGGTATCTATTTTGGCATCAATAAAATTCCAAAGGCAAGCTTACAGTACCAAATAATACTAAAGGATAACTAAAATAAAAGAAAATAAGGCAGATTTGATAAGAAATAAAATCCTTTATTAATTGAAAAAAACTATTTATAAGGTGAACTTTTATATACCTATTCTAAATAATTACATTTTATTTTATTACATACAAGAGGATAGGTACTTAAGGCAGACGATTATATGAAATACATATATTTATTATTGTTATTAGATTCATAAAGTATAGCAGACTTTTCCCACCCCAAGAATCCAATATGATATATGCAAATTACAGGTGTTTTTCATACAAAGCCCGAAATAAAGGTCTTCCAATAGTGCGGTGTATTGAAAAGAAGATATAAAAAGTTCGATGTCGTTAAACAGTCACCTGTGTAAATGAGAAGTCGATTTCATAAACGTAGTATTTTTTTTACATTAATTTCATCCGTTGGCTGTCGCCTTACAAAGTGAAGCCGAAATATATCGGCGAAAATGGGTGCAAATGATTGTTTTTAATGTGTTTTTAGGGGGGCACAAGTTCCACCATGCTGAGAGCCCCCTGCTGTCACCCCACAACCCAATACACCATATATATTCCACGTCCAATCTCATACGGCCTTAATGGACACCATTTTCAAAAGAATTTATACACCAAATTTGATTAGTGTCGACTTAAATATACGACGACCTGTATCTTTAATGTGCGCCTCCGACACCTGGATAATAATTACACACGGCTTGATTAGGACATTTAACGATGACTTTATAATACATTAAACTACATATTATATCAATGGAGCTGATAATGACTTTCTTTTCATGTCTTTAACTTATCATGAGATTTAAGGGGTGGAAGTTTAAAATCGGTTTAAATTGTTAATTCATTTATTAGATATAATTACCGCTTACTAAGACCAATAAATTCTTAAACAAATACCTTTAATAAAATATATCATTAAATACTAATAAATCATTCGTTAAAAAAATAATTCTGAAGCCATATCAATATTTTATTTTTATTTTTATAGGGCAAACTTCAAGCTTTACATTTGTTCTATAGAAGTGACATTATTTAACAACGAGCGGCCGTGATTGGTCATACTACAAAATAAAACCTTAGATTCAATAATATTCGTTTAAAAATATTCTTTGTTAAACATAATAGAATTTTTATCTTAACATATGCAAATTAAGGTGTTTGCTGTTAGTTTTTCCACAAATAAACCCAACATTATTATAAATTGTTTTTTAATATATACGAGGATGTTAAAAAATGGTACGTGGTTACGTTTTAAAGGAAATAACTGTTAATAACAAAAATAAAATTATTTTATTTAATGCTATGAATATTCTCCAGATGTTATTACATATAAATTATAATATTTTTTTTTAAGAAATGTTTTTTTTTGTTGGATTAATTTGCATTCCAGTTACACAAGGTTAGCTTACCAAGGGTGGCTTTATAGTCGCCTTAGTATACACTCTACAATCCAGGAAATCCAAATCAACCTTAGACGATTATTGAATACATATTGCAGATTGTATATAATAATAATAAGTAAGTGTTAGTTGTGGCGTAGTGGTGGTCATAAATGTATGCGACACAGCTTCATGCTGATTTGGGTACAAATGTCTCGACACCAGTGTTAATGTGATACATGCTCAATACATGTTCCTTGTACTCTTATATTATATTATATTATATATATTATATGTACATACAAATATAATCATATATCACACTATTATATCATCTGGTACACGTGAAATATCCTCCTGGACGTGTTATATGTGTTCCCCATGCCATTTCCAAGGGCTGCGAACATTTCATTATGCTATCCTAAAATATACGCTAAGAAAAACATATTTTATAATAATTAATATTTTCTTTATATAGTAAATAATATAATAACAAAAAATGGTAAACAGTCTCCACAATTAATTTGCTGAAATTGGTGAAATGTAACTAAATTTCAAGATATTGTGATCTCATTTTCCTCACAGGTACACTTCTTCCTTATTGTGGCGAATTGATTTTGTACATGTAGAAGTAAATTTTTTAATATTATATTTTTCAGATAACCAAAATAAATTAAACCTTTTAAGGCATGTTTAGAATATACATATATGTATATATAAATATATGTGTTATAAAAAATATCATAAAAAATATATGTTTTAAAATTCGCCCACGAACTCAAACGATATCAATTATTATGTTTTTTTAATGTATTTATTATTTAAGAATTTATGACACATATTACTAATATTTATCAATGTAATAAATATCAAGATGGTGGACCAAGCAGATGAGTTTTACAGAGAAAACACTTATTGTCTCCTTTACGGCATTTTATTTCCTTAAACCTAACTTAAATATCTCGGTGGCGCTTATTCGACACCACCGATATATTAGCAGGCTGTACAACTGGATGTATAAATATCAAGATGGTGGACCAAGTAGACGAGTCTGAGTGAGACAATTATTCTGTAAAACTATAATTCATACATCCAGTTGTCTAGCATCCTTATCGGCGGTGATGTAAAAAATAATTTTACCCAAAACACGTCAATGTTGAGTTCGTGGTTATGGAACTACACATCTAAATTGCCTTTTTTAAATTGGAAAATATGGGTAATAGGTCCCCACGATTCATTCGATTTTTATCTAACTTCATATTTATCATTTTACATAAATTTAGCGGGATTTTATAGACAAAGATCTCATTTTCGTCATGAGCATTTTTTTTAAGAACTTTGAACTGTCAGAACTCTTTACGACTCCTACTGTGCTTTTCATTTATATTATATAAACATAATTGTTTAAGGGGTGTGTATGTTGTATGTATGTAAAAACAGATCTATAATCTATATATCAGAGTATTAAAATTCTGTGTGCTCGTAAGTTTTTATGGAAGTGCACAAAAAACATAAAAACAAAAATGAAATGAAAATTCAAAATAAAACTGTCCTTTAAAAAAACCATGCAGAATATAAAAAAACATAAACAAATTGAAAATTAATATTAAATTCACCCTTGTGATTAATAAGCTTTATCTTTCACATTTTAAAGAATCCTTATTACAATGTTATAATTGAATTAATTTACTGTAGAAACCCTTGAATTGGACCATGTTGCTAACAAATCAGACATCCCAAGTTGGCGACACTGATACAAGTGGGACACAGAAGCGTTGTCACAGTGACAAATAGTATGGTTGAGAACCCCTGCCGTGACTATAACCGACCAAAGTGTCGTCACCGTTCAACTACCGCCATTCAGAGGTCACCAACCCCGGGCTGATACTCAAATTTAAACCAAAAAAACTACAAGCTTCAAGAAAAATAATTAACATTTACCATATTCAGTGAATGACGTAGTAAAACAATAATTAAAAGTTAATGTTAATGTTGATTAAGCAACAGGATCGTTAACTATAAAAGATGTAATTAGCATAAAACAGCAGATCGCATCATCGATTCTTCGCGGGGAGCCGCAATTAAACACACTTCTGATCGGATTGAATTAAAATATATATATATATATATATATATATATATATATATATATATATTTTATATATATATATATATATATATATATATATATATATATATATATATATACTGATTTGATAAAAAATATTCTAATTTCTCAAGCAGATGTTAGCTTACAATAGGGGAAGGTGTCGATTTTAAGGGTGTCAATAATAATAAAGGCTGTCAATCTCAATCACACAAACATCTGGAACATTAATCATCAATACCGATGAGCCATCGATTTTTATATGGTTTTTAACCAATTAACCTTTTTATAACATTCTAATGAATCACCAGTCATAATATTTTATTCATAAAAAATCATTTCATTTAATTTGTGCTGTTTTATATTTTGTACGTACTTTTGTTTTCTATATAAATTTCATGCGTATTGTTTTCATACATTAGAAGATGCTACTACAGGATGGGCATATTATACATATACTTCACTGATACGCAGGCTGTGGCCACCTGCAACACTGTAGTCCCAGAAATACATCAAACGTTCATGTCATCGTGTAGTGATCATGTAAATTATTTACATAGTGACATATTATATTGTGTCGTTGAATACATCAAGTGACTTTTAATAACGCATTTTACGCATTAAATGAAAGAAGGTGATAATAAGTGACAAATAAACAGTACGAGCGTTCTCTGGCATTTTTGTGACGTATTTTAATACATTATTGGCACCTTTTTATATATAAACTCATTGTTTATGGTCAATTCTTGTTTGTCTATGGTTAAAAAATATATCAATATTAAAATACAATGTAATTTACACAATAGAAAATATGGATTTAAAATATGGCATAAATTAAAGAAGAAAAATACATCATTACATCAGCGATTTAAATAAATAGAAAACTTTCAACTATAAAATATTTTATTAATAAGAAAAAATAATGCTACCAAACTTTTTCTGTCGTATCTGTTAAAAAAACCCACTACCAATAGTTTTATTCATCCACATTTTCAATTTAAATAAATCTTATGTTTTGAATAATAATTAATATTTTTATTAAACATGTGTCTAGAAGAAAATAATGATGAACAAAGATATTAACGTATTTATGAGTGGCTTTTGACATTAATGTGTTTCGGATGATTTTAATTGTTGGTGTTTTGATCATGCATGACGGTCACCCTGCACGTTTCTACACACTCAAATATAAAATAAAATATATATTTTTACTCAACTCGTACATAAAATTTGTAAAAATATTTTTCAGCGTATGGACGACGTCTTTTAAATTAATTTCGGCGACCGCAGCAACAATGTTTTTTTATAAAAGAGCGAATGTCAAATTCGATTCGGTTTTGCCGACAATAATTCGGTTCGATGGCAATTTGAGATTCTTTTAGCTTTTATTTTATCCCACATACACAAGCCTTCGTTTATGAAAGTGGTGCCATTCTTAATTTGTCACGATATTAACTAACACTGGACTCGACGTGGTTTTGAGCAGCCACAAAGTAAAGGGTGAATATTTATTTCAATATAAATCGATGGGCTATTGACACAAAAACGTATCTACAAAAGAAAGAAAAACAATCAAATATAAAGATTGACATTTGCTTTAATGTAAAAATTATTATTACTATGACCAAACCTTGTCCAAGAGGGTGAAAGACAAAGTTTTCAATTTGTCACAATTATAGAGCTACTGCTACATTTTTATTATATTATTTTATTATTCGGTAAAACATATTATTCTCTTTTAATTTTCAGTTTTTAAACAATCTTATAAGATAATAATTTTAAAAAATTTGCTTTATACCTAGTTTGTGACATGAAAACAATAATTGTAGATGTATATCATATAATGTGTTGTATAAATATCAGAGAGTTAGGCTTAACTATGACATAATTACATATAATATCTTTATAAATATGCTTCTGATATTATTACAACTTGGTTTACAATTAGTCACTTAAAAAGTAAATTGGGGGTAATTTTAGAAATTTGTGATAAAAAGCTGTAAATTCGGATAAATAATAATTTTGGGGTTTGAAAAGTTGTCTCGAAAGTCTCATAAAATCACATGTGGGTATCGTTAGTTATTTGTAATCAAATTAAGTTCAATGGAGCTTTTTATGATCTTTGAATGTGAACCAGATTTTTGAGAAAATTTTTACACTCCAAAATAAACTGTATGCCTTGTTATTTCTAATTTTTGAGGTGAACATATTATATATAACATAGAAGTTCCATAAGAGTATAATACATATTAAGTTCTTTACTTGATATTTTTTAAAAAATGTTGTATTTCTTATATATTTACGTTTCTTTTATCTTGTATCTTTTCGGTTTTTATATATTCTTACTTCTTTAATACTCATAAACGTCCATCATTGCCGAAGCGCATTAGGTTTTTCCTGTAATGGCATGGCGATGATGCTTTACTATTATGATTGAATATATATATATATATATATATATATATATATATATATATATATATATATATATATATATTTATATATTTACTTACAATATTACAATCAGAAATCAGAGTAAGCCTGTATCAAGACGATCTATGGGGATTTTATTGATATTATTCCCAATCTCCCAGTTGTATATATTAACTTTATTTTTTTTCCTTGAACATGATTTGAACCTATGACTACAGTATTTGTAGCCACGCTCCTTATCCCCTAAGCTAATTAAATCCCTTTTTATATTTTTGATGATTAAAAAATGATAATTGAAATTTAATAATAAAATCTGCATATATATATATATATATATATATATATATATATATATATATATATATATATATATATATATATATATATATAAATAAAAAATATATATATTTAACTGTTTTTTTTGTAGAAATGTTTTTGTGTTAATCACCCATCTTAATATAATGTTTCATTCATCAATGTCTATCGGGCTAGTTTGGGCATTTCATTCATTAATCGTGTTCATTGAGGTAAAAAGCTAACTGGTCGTCAATCCAACATGTCTTATGTCAATGACGGATTATCCACGTGACTGACTCCGGTTACAAAAAATAAAATACCAAATTCCTGATGCGTCTTCCGCTAATCTCTTGGACCTGTCTCCGATATCTCCTTGGACATCTTCTTGTCATCGACCGGCTCAACCCAAGTTGGATGATATTTTACAAGTCAGTCAATACGTGTCTGAAACTTGAGTAAGCTCCCCAATCGGAATTCCCGATCATCACAATCGTTTATTCATTCAGAAAGAATATGTTTAGTAAAGTAGTGTTCGTAATATAAGCAATCGGTTGTCATCAAGTCATTGTCTCGAGTGTGGTATGTGGCACGCCCCAAATCTTGTATTTATTTATGATAATCACTGACTTCCTGGCATCTCTCTTTCTTCATAATCACCGACACCTGCTTATATTATAATCAATTTGAATACCATGATGTTTTAAATTGAATAATTTTCAACTGATGTATGGGACCAGTCAAAATATTTCAACGCGCGGTACGCAATAAAACCTCACGCGTACAAAAAAATAATATCTATTTTTAATCAACTTCATAAAATAAAGGCAATTACTTTAGAATTTTGAAGTCAAACAACAAGTTATTAAAAACTATAAATATTAATCTGGAAGAATTTATTTATAACCTAACATTATGATCTTCACAGGTCTCTTTTTTTAAATTTTATAGTAGTATTACAATTTCTTTATTAAATTTGGATTTCACATAGTTTGATACAAAACATCTAATGAATTAGACTTCGGTGTACAGAGTATAAAAATCTTCTTACCTATAACTCACATAATAATTTTAATATCACTTTTATTTGAAATAAGAAGTACCTTATATTAAATAATAAAAAAAATGGTTAAAAAATAAGAACCCATTTAATTTTATAACTGTTTTAAAATGTGCAAATATTCTTCCGAAATTGTTTTTATTTTAAAACAATTACCCTAATTTACTCTAATAATATAACAAAAATTTTGTCTTACAAGATGTCTTTAATTGAACTCCAAATATTTTAAAGGCTTTCATGTAATGACATGAAATTCAAAACGGGCCAAATATTTTTTTTAAGTTATAAAATAATTAATTGTGAAAATTTGAGAATTTTCAGTTTTTAATAATGAGTGAGTTAGACGATTTTAGTATTGTATGGCAATACTGTTCACTTAATTTGAGTAATTCATTGAACTGTAATATATTCTTTTATAATCGTTTTTTTGTGGTTATGTTACAATTTATTTATTTAATTTGAATTTGACATTGTTCATATAATACAAAATATCTTACGAATTAGACTTAGGTGTATATAATTTTTATCTTTATCTATAACAAACAAGAAAATTACATTTTTATGTGACATTACAGAGATACTTAATATTAAATAATACAAAGTAAGGGGAAAAAAACATTTACAGATAAACAATAACAAGAATAGACCGAACATCAACAAAAACAATTAAAAAGTATTATGCTTAACACCAAACAAACTAAATTTGAATCGAGTGAATTATTAGATTTTCTAATTATATCAATTTCGGAAGTTCATTGGTAAAATAAACTTATGTTTCCTATTTGGTTTTATTCATATTACTTATAATAGTAATGTAATTTTTATTACTCAAATCTGTGATATTTGCTTTGATCAGGTTTTTGTGGTTGCAAATATTATATTGTGTTGAAAATCAATTCATTTTAATAAGTAGGCATTTCAGTATGATTATTGATAAATAAACTAGCACCAAGATTCATCTTATAATATCAAAATGGTAATATCACCTAATAATTTTTCGTGTCGATATAAAATCAAGCCATGGTCTGATATGAATAAATAAGAATGTGATCGAATATATGGGTAAATGTTAATGAAAGTTACTTTGTCGTATAGTAAACGTGTCAGTAGTTGTTGTAATGCGTTGGCGACAAACAAGTCGGACCAGTCAATAAAGATCATGACTTGAATTATTTATCACATCACGCTCACAACTTATTTGAAATTCACTTAATTTGCAGTAGTTGGCTGCTATTAAATAAACAAACCTGCCCGATATGAATAGCTAATAAATGCAGAGCGTGGGTAATGTGGATGTTTTAATATTTGGGAGGCATTTTAAGTATTAGGGAGGGACGGAGCTCATTTAGTCTGTCATCTTGCTGGAGATGACCTGCGGGCCTTTAGCCAATTCGGGAGCACAGCGGGTGTCCCGTAGGACATTTGTGAAATATTGCTTTTGGGACTATCACTATAAGCATTATTAGTATTATTCTACCTGTTTTCAGGACCCGGGGGCAAAGGAATATGCCGACACAGATGGACGTGACGGATCACTATACGCACTTACAAAACCTCAAATTATATATATTATAAATAAACATTTACGTTGGAAATATCCTTCAATAGGTATGAAAAATACTGAAACCCATTCACATGATGATTAAAAAAATACTAACATTTATTTATTTAATTGAATATAAACGCTCGTGAGAAAAATATTATTAAAACATAGATATTATTTAAAATAATTTAAAGTAGGAGATAATCATTTATATGTTTCCATATAAGGTCGCTCCTACACAAGTCATGTAGTGGTAGAATTGGTGGAAAAGAGATCACTCAGGTGTGCAAGTTCGTTTCATATTTAACCTTGTAAAAATTCCACTAAAGTATTGATTTATTACACTCCAATGAAAATAATCATTAGTAAAAATATTATTTTTAAATTTTTATTTAATATATACACAGATATGCTCTAAAAATACATAAAAAACAGATTTTATTTTATTATTCATTTATTTAAAAATAAGTCTTGGAGGATTTCCATAATATATTGTTAACTAACTTTATAATAACAAAATTTTAATAAATTAAATATTTGTTTGATGAAATATTTAAAAATATGAATTTGGTTGATTTAAAAAAAACTATCTGTCTACAGAATAACTGATAATAAAAAAATGGATTTCGTCTTTTAAAATATCAAAACGAAATGTTTTTAGCCGGTAATATTGCTTTAGCAGTACGTTAGTAAAATATATATGTATATACAAAATTATTTGATTTTACCTAATTTATTGTAACCCAATTCGTATCTGTAAAAATTATACATTAAATGAAAGGCAAATATTCAATAATATTGATTTCCTTGTCTCCTTATTTTACTTTACCTTAGTAGCACCCATAATTTTGATTCAAAAAATCTCAAGTTCCAAGTAAATGACGATGTCTATTTGTCAATTCAAAAAACCTCTTCAATATAAAAAAAAATCTATGAATTGAGTTGAAAAAAATGCATATTTAATTTTTTTAATGTATTTTACGTTATGTTGAAAAATGTTGAGAATCATCGGCGAAGAACCAATCATTTTTAAGGGAACAAACGAAAATAATTAAAACGCCAAATAATAAATTATGTTTGCTAAGTGGAGTGAGCCAGGTGATTCGGGGAAAATATTATAAATGAGAAAATAAAAAGTATTTGAATAGGATATTATTGTCTTCAGTAGCAAAAAAGGGAGGAGCACCACTTAATGGTTTCTACACGTGAAAGAGCATTTATTATAAATATAGGTACTCTCGTATAAAATGTAAAAGCTTGAATAATGGAAGGTAGCGGTGTTTTAAATAAGGCATAATTAACAACTTTTGTGTAATTAACTCTGAAGAAGATTGATCCTCAGCCTCCTGTAACTAATATTACCCATTATACTACTACTGAAACTGACTCTTCATTACCCGAATTCGTTTTGCCTTCTTTTATCCTTAAAGACTGCACCCATCGTAATTTCATCGTATTGAACATTAAAGATAATTAAATTTACAATTCTAATATATATGCAGATTTTATTATTAAATTTCAATTATCATTTTTAAATCATCAAAAATAAAAAAGAGATTTAATTAGCTCAGGGGATAAGGAGCGTGGCTACAAATACTGTAGTCATAGGTTTAAATCATGTTAAAAAAAATAAAGTTAATACAATTGGGATACAGGTTTACTCTGATTTCCTGGATTGTAAGTAAGTAAATATTGAGGTGATCTGTGTAACTAGTAATAGTTAAGATCGCCGAAAGAATTAATTAATATGTTATTGTGCCTGATAAATAAAAAAATCTAAAATAACCTTCTGAAAATGTCGGTGTATATGAATAAATAAGTAATTATTTTTCATTGTTAAATTTTTATTACTCCTAAAATTTTTTTTTTTATAAAAACATATGTTTCTTTTATAATTTGTCCAGTGTTATCTATTAATTAACATAAATTGAGCTTTAAATACAAATAAATTATAGTATTATATAAAAAATCTAGAGGTTGGGTGGAATATGGGTGGAAAACGGGATACGCATTTTTTTATAATAAATTCTTATCCCAATTGATCTTGTGTGTTATTAAATATATAATACTTGAAGAAACTGACAATTTTAGCATACGCCCTTTTTCCACCCACCACCTCAATTAGGTTTAAGATATTGCTAAAATGTTTCTGAGAAGTGACCAATCATGGTTGTTGTTGTATTATATAAATAACGAAAGCTTTCTTTTTAGAGGTTAACCCAACCAAAACAATATATTTTATATTACCGAGCATTTCTTATAGACGAGTCGTAACATTTATACTACAATAGCATGGGAATGGATAATATGGAACGGGTATAAAAGCTATTATAATTTACTACATTTGAAGCTAGAGACTGTTCTAAAGTGATAACATTAGAGAGTGGTTGGATGTTGTGTGATGCCGAAAGAGGTTTTGGGATTTGGGGAAATAAGTTATTGGTCGTTATGTCGCCGATATAAGAGAATAGTATTCCAACCTGCTGGCGCCTCCTCGATTACCATAATAATAATATTTTAATAATAATGAGGGCTCCATTTTACGTCCAAAGGAAAAATCTAAATATCAAAAGCGCCCCCCATTTACATGTCAAAGAGGTTGCGTCGGTTTATTGGCCCCGGACAATACAGCCTTCATTGTCACACTATATCATAACATCTCTCCACACTAACTTATTTATATTATTTAAATACTGTAAAATACATATATCAAATAATATAAGTGTATAATCATAATCGTCGTCGATTTAAAAAAAAACATTGTATGTCCCTGCGAAGATTCAACGAATTATATATGTACATACATAGAAATTGTTAAATATATTTAAACTACACACAATACAATCATAAGAAATGTGGCCTTCATAAATATAATTT
>JAGTTH010005383.1:0-16527 GCA_022606485.1 Agraylea sexmaculata
TCCTTGAAGTTTGCAGTGTGGTCCCCTCCGCAATTGCAGCATCTTGCGGGGGAAGTGGCATCCTTTATGCATGTGGAAGTCTGGTGATCGCCGCCACATTTCACGCATTTGAATGCGTTGTTGCAGTTGGATGCTGCGTGTCCCCACTGTTGACAACGGAAACAGTGCGTGATAGAATTTCTCCCAAGAGAGTATTTTTCAATTGTCACTCTACAGTGACAGATATTAGTAGTGTTTTTGAAGTCACTCATATTTGTCTCATTGCTGAGATTTATTAAATATAGGGGTGACTTCGTAATGGAGCCATTTTTTCCTTTCATTAGGAACACGTCTATTATATTAAAACCTTTGTCGCTAAGGTCCTGCTTGATTTCCTCTACTGGAAGCAGAGGCAGGCCTCGAATGACAGATTTTTTTAGGTCTGTCACATTCTAAGGTAAAGGAGAAAAATTCCTTGTTTAATGATTTCAAGCCCGCTTTAAGGGCTCTGAAATCAGTGATGTTGCTGGTTTGGACTCTGTCCGTTTGGTTTATAATGTAGTTGGAATTTATTGATGAATTTCTTGACAATCGTCAAGTTTTCACCGTGCCCTGAAGATTTGAGATATAACGGGGGAAGTTTTTTGACATCCTTATCGGATGACAAAATTACCTCCCCCAGCGACTTAAATTGGTTTTGTTTTGGAATGGAAGTAGGAGTAGTATGTCTTGGACGTTTGATCGGGTTCTTTGGTAAAAGAAACCCATCGATCGTCGTTTGAGCCATTACGTTTACGAGTTAACTAATGAGTATATGTTACTATGATAAGGAGCGATGGTACCTGATAATAATGGTGAAGTGGATTTTGGCGGCGTTGCGGCAAGCTCGTTATCAGGAGAGGTCGCAGGGCGGCAGACCGGTTTGGTAGTTGCGTCACTTGTGTACTTGACACTTTCGAATTTGCTTAACCATGCAAGGAGCACTTCAATATACGTGTGTACAAGACGGCTGTCTGGACGTAACTGGCTTGTTAATTTGACTAATTGCCCTATAAGGGCGATATATTTAGTTACCGTATCATTGGATTTATAATTAAAATTTATTAAATTCTCTCAATGAATTTACTGAATTTATTCAAATATTCAATATTTAAAAAAAAAATTTCGAGTAAGATTATTTATATAAATGTTGATTATTTGCGGTTTTGTGGTGGTTAAATAGGAATATGGGTCAGACAGAAAGTTTGCTCGCTTTTTGGTGTTTATGATCAACACAAAAGCTCGGTAAATATTTTTATTGCGTTGAAAACTTTATGTAAAATATACCGAAAAATACTCTTATTGAAGTGATAATATTTTAGGTATTAAATTTTATAAAAATGATTTATTATTTTTATGATAAAACACGTAAATCGAATATTTTTCTTGAAAGCTTATTATTTTTTCTGCTAAAAGGACTCAATAAGATAATAAATTGAATTAATGAGTTCAATAGAAGAGAGGTGTTCACCTAATAATATTTTTACCATCATCAATACTCAAGATGAAGAAATCCTTTGAATTATTCGCCTTTTCCAAAGCGGATGATTGGAAAAAGACCAGAGGAAAAATGCAATATTATTTTTGTATCGAAAAGCGAGGGGGAAAAGATGATATAATTTATACAGTGGATTGTCTACGATTTGAATAAATATCATTAGCGGTCCAGATTGCTGAATGTAGGTATTTTATATGCCAGCTGAATATTTTATGAAATGATCGTATCAAATTTCAACCTGCGTAACGAAAATTAGTGATGGAAAATTCTAAAAGAATAAGATCAATTTTTTTAAATAAAATAAAAATTATAATTTATAGTCATTACAATATGTTGTTTTTATTAATCACAGATGCAAACAGTCATGTATCGATATTATTTAATATTAAAATGGCTTTGTTTGAAAGTATCTAAAATATGACATCCCTATTGAGTAAAGTATTCTTATCACGTAACACGAGAAGCCAAGTTCGCGGTTAACCAAAGAGAATGATAATTACGTTGAGTTGGCTCTCTTTTGCCTTTGTATCGGAATTGCTACGATCTGAAGGAAAAAGATTCGTGACTGTCTGTCTGATCATGCTACGATGTTACTACGATTCTACTACTAGGCGTAGAATATTACCTCTACGGATACAATACAAATTAAAAATAAACACGAAGCAAAGGTTAGCTTCGTGTTGTCTTTAATTAATCTTATATAATTGAGGTATTTCATCATAATATAATTATATTAAAATTTTACAAAATACAAGTTATATATGTATATGTAGAAGTGCTTACTCGTGACACTTTTTTCTGGGTGATTTGTGTTTAAAAGCAGTAGACATTGGCCATTAGTGTTTTTAAAGAGGCTATAAAATAGGCAGGCTGATAGTGATAGTAGTAGGTATACTATAGTAGAGCAATCAGAGGTACATGGGTTTTTTCAAAAGCTTAATTTGGATGCTTCGTTTAATTTCAACATATTTGTCACGTTTCTCCTCTCGCTGCTCTCTCGATTTCTGGTCAAGCAATCGGCTGGAACTATGCATGGAATACACTTTTATTATTGAATAAATAAATTTTCATAATAAAAAATGTGTTGATTGTGTTTGATTTAATAATTGTAATAAATAAAAAGAATAGTTTTTCATATCTATTTCACCATTAATTAAATGTATTGGATCGATGATTTTATACTCCAAACTAAAAATATACAAAACATACATTAAATATCCATTTGAATTAATAAAACTATGAATGTAAAAATCATAAATCAAACGACAAGAAAGTTGATACATTGACGTGAAGTTGGTCGCGGATCAATAATGTATGAACTGTCAAAGTGAAAATTTTTTTTCAACAAAATTTCATCATACAAATATAATTACGTTATTTTAAAAACACTTTAAATTCCATATCATTTCATTTCAACTTAAATCTTCTTCATATTAATTTCATAATATTGTAGAGTATCCATCAAACAAAGGTTTTAGATCGATTATTATTGCTCCAAAGCAAATAAATTAAATAATCAGATTAATTTTATAAGATTACGATTTTTAAAATGATAATGATTGATTTAGTAAAAAATTCTGATTACACTAAACAATAAAAACTGATATTATTGACATAATATACATATAACTAGATCTTCAGTCTTATTCTATTTTATGTATTATATATATAATTTTTTACGTTGAAGTGTGAAAAATTTTAATCTATATCTTTGATTTATGGAAATTCTTGAAGGGTTACAATGAAAAATGAGGAATATGTTGTGAAATAGGTGGTATTTGGTATGAAACAAAGTGAATTTGTAGTTTAATTCCCGTATTTTGACAATAATAATATGTGGTGAATCAATTTTGATTACGAATGTATTTTACGGTGTCTGAAGGTTTTTTCGAATACATAACCTGGGTGATCTCTTTTGTACCAATTCTGCCACCTAAATGTCTTGTTTAGGAGCGACCTTATATAGTAACATATAAATGATCGCTTCCTACATCTTACTTTATTTAATTTAATTTAATTTTATACATATTCTATATACGTATTTTTTTTTATTATTTTTATTTTTCTGTTGAAGATTAAAAATAAATTTTAAAATATTTTTATTTAATATAAAATATTCATTGCAATGCACTGGAAATCATCCGGTAGAGCTAACTGTCCAATTAGTTATTTGGGACAGCAGTCGTTGTATGTACTCTTCGTACTTTAGACGCAACTGAATAATCCATGTCATGTTTTTTCACACCGAATATTAACACCTTTATACTGTGGAATATAAATATTAAGAATTAATAATGACTCAATTAAATGGAAGAATACATCATTATTTATATCATATAATAAAATATATTTACACCTTATGTAATAAACTGTTCATAATCGAATAATTTTATTATTATTTTCTGCTTCAAAAATATATTTCATTAAAAATTCAATCCACGCATTGTTTCCACAAATTGAAAATGGGAAAATGAAATATATACAATAGACAAAGTGGAGTGTACATGAAGTGATGAAAGAAAGTTCCAAAAATCATCTATCAAATTTTGATTTCAAAAGGCGTTAAAAATAAAAACAAAACATTGACCAAAAAGATAATAAAAAAAGCTACACGATAAAACTCCATTTTTTGGCCATGTTAGCAAAAATAACAATGCTGAAAAAGCGCTGTCTGCATGTCTGAATAATTTACGGCCGTTGATTTTAATATATTTTATATTAAATAATCTTCATTTGGAATGAGTTCATAATGGGAATGTTGGCTCTGTAATTGTGATATGTCGCCAGAAATTTGGTCTCTTTTGCATGTTGAAATTAACATTTCAGGATTATCGTAAATAGCCTATTTGGCTTGTGAATCTGTTTGCTTGCAGACATTTATTGCCCAGAATAGACTATTACTTGACCGAAAACCAATTGTTTTGTCTTAAAATACATCCACTGAATTAATACAGACACAATCATATATTTCCATAATGCGATATTCATTCATTAAGATTAATTTTATATAGATTAATTAACAATTCATAGAAAGACGCATTATAAGTATTTTGTTTCCGTGTAGGAAAGATTGAGAAAAATAATTTTTATAGAAAATTCGAGATTTTACATTTCTAATATTTATATATATTTTAATACATTCAATGGTTAATTTATAAAAGCATGGAATGGTGGTTTTTTGACATATTCAATCTTTGTAAATCTTGCACAGATACAAATTGTAATTATTTGATGAAATACACATCAAAGTATTTATAGATTCTTCCCTTAAAAACTTTAAATGTTAAGTATTTAACTTTTTCATTTAAGCAGATTTAGTTAGATTTTTTATGTACATCTTGGATTACAATACCAACCTACATATCCATTTATTTTTTGATTGTAAGCATAATTTATGTAAAATAAAACGATTTAACAAATATTATTTATTTCAACTTTGTTAGGAAATTTTATCGATTTTTATTCTCAATAAATTATTGAAAAGTGGAACCTCGATATGACGAAAATTTTCAATTTCTCTTAAAGCTATAATATATATTTACGTTAATTTTACCTCTATATATTGAAGTTTTATCAATAAATATTGAAAAAACCTCGAGATTCTTCTGTATTACGACTTATCTTTCATCTGTAAAGCAATTTAATTAAAACAAGTACTGACATTGTCAAAATATTCAAACAAAAAACACATGGTGCCATATTAAATATATATTTGCCTTTTTATATAAGTTTATATGATTATATAACAATGTGTCAATTTCCAATTTCATTGTTAATATAAGAGTGACTCGTATGATCGATGGTACAATATTTAGTAACAAGGTCTAATGAAACTTTTCCAGTTGCTAAGTACGAAGTTTGAAAAAAAAATGTGAAAAGCAGGATAAGGGGAGAATAAGAAAAAGTATAGATAGCAAGAAGGTCGTGTTAGTGGGGGAGTTTATTCCTAAGTGGTTTACACAAAAGTGTTAGCGAAAAACTTACGTTCCCGAGTGAGCTAAATCTAGAAATATTTCCTCTTACTCAGGCTTAAACCCGACTATAATGTGTCTGTTTAAAGTTAGTCAAAAGTATTATTAGATAATTAAAAAAATATATGCTCAGGGTATAAAGCGTGTGGCTATAATTATTGTGGTCATGGATTCAAATCCAGGATGAATTAATTTGATTGCTAATAATATACTTACATCGAGGTTACACTGCTAAAATTCGCTTTAGGTATTCGTCAATACTATAATATTATATTGTATTGCTATGCCACCAATCACAGCCATTTGCAGTAAATTATTTCAAACCTGCGCCTTTTTAAAATTTCACAATAATCACAGGCATATGTAGTTTGAAATAATTTTATTGTTTAGCCAATTCAGTTAAATTATTCATACAGGTAAATATCGAGGGTATACTGCGAACATGCACTAAGTCATATTTTGACAATTTTGAGTTAGGGATGCATTTGTATATATTTTTTTATTACTTTATTTACTGCCAAAACGCACTTAGTCGTATCATCAATATTTCGGGAGAAAAAAAACTCAAAAAAGTCAAATTCACATTTTTAGTTTCTTTTAGTTCTGTTAGTTCAAATAGAGGTATTTTTATAATTGTGTAATTTTTGGAAAGATATAAGATTTCATTGACTTATACCACATTGCAAATTATTCAAATATATACCATAAATTTATAGTTCTGTTGAGACATTGTTTTTGGCAGTATACCCTCGAATAATATGATATGAGATTCACTCTGATTTTCTAAACTATATGATGTATATTGAGGTGTTCTTGCAAAGCCGCCCTGTCAAAAATGATGAGAATAACAAGATGAGTGCTCGTGGACATTTTTTTGTATTTCCGCCAATCAGAGAAGTGTAAAGAAATTCGAGCGCCAATCAGTGTCAAGCGCTTGTTCTCTCATTGGTGGAGATACATGAACTAGCATCAACAAAAACTCATGTCTGTGTCGTGCCTAATATTTAAATATATCGACAACGGGTTAAAATAAAAAATACGTACTACTATCATTAAATAATTATAAATTGCCTTCATTTAAAAGTACTGTTAGATGTGCAATTTAGATGGAAGCAAGTGACACAATCTTGCACGTGTATCAAAACACTTGCAAGTAAATTGCATGCATGCAAGCTTAGACGATTTGGAGAGGGTCTTTGTAACAGTTTAGCATAATGTAATTGATTTAAAGTTCATCATTAATCAGTGATAATACTAATATTATTTTTAGACTGATAAAAAAAAGTTCTATCAGATAGATCTAGGTTCTAAAAGATCAGCGGATAAGAAGCGTGGCTACAAATATGGCTCATGGGTTCAAATCCCACTCAAGTAAAGAATTTTTAAATTGATTTGATCGGTTATTACGACTGGGAGATCGGGAATAATATTAATAAAATCCCGATCGATCGTCTCGATCCAGGTTTATTCTGATTTCCTGGATTGTAAGGTAAATACTGAGGCGATTATTAAGTCAGGCAGAGCCGCTCTGTCGGTGACCTGTGTAACTAACAATAGTTAAGATCACCGACAGACAATTAACACGTTGTTGTGTATAAAAAATTCCTCTCAAAAAAGACCCTTTCTAAAATAAAAAAAGCTCCTCGGAGCGTAAATAAATAAATAAATAAAACAATTAGTCGAAAGGCATTAAGCAAAAAATTTGTTTGTCAATTTAGTAGAATATTTTTTTTATCATTAAGTTATTATAACTCAACTTACAAATGCCACTGACAGATAAGTTTGCATGCAATGATCAGGTACGTGTATCCATAATACATTTGCATATATTTAATTTGAATACGACTAAATTGCACGTCTAATACAGTAATAAATTTTTAATAAAACTTTAAAATGTATATAATTTGATTTAAAATCGTCGAAGTTTCTGCATTTTGACTCCTTATCTGTCTCATACGTGGGATTATCAGAAATGTAAAGCTTTTAGAATCTTAGCTGCATTTATATCGCGTTCTATATTTTGTGTTAAACTCACTCACAAGTTTAAAAAGTTAACGTGTACAATTCCCAAACGTAAACATTCGCATTAACAAATATATAACGCTTTATATATATAAATTGAATTTCAATAATATATGCGTGACTCACATAATAAATAATAATATAAGCGTTATGAAAAAAATGTTGGAGTACTTCCAAAGTGCATTCAAAGGAAATATCTAAAATATAGATGTACAAAGCTGAGGAGAACAAAATAAAATAAGACATATAGAATATAGAATAGAAAGATGGGAGAGACATTTGCTCTTTGCCGCCTCTTTGAACATTTTTCTTCGCTTGGATACTTTCACGTCTGTGTGGCTTTTTGACGACTGCCTCCTTTAAAACTAAATAAAATAATGCATCAAACAACAACCAACTGTCCAAAGATTCACCACCAATGTGACTTGTTTTATTTTATTTAATTATTTTGTCATTTAGATGCTGTCTGCCTTCAATAGACACTGATTCGAATCGTTGGTTTTTATGATCGGATTTTCCGTTCGACCTCTGTCCTTTAGATATCGTATCGAAATAGCTCAGACAAAAATAGGTATCTGAATTTACGATTTAATGAAGTATACATAATGCTAATAAAAACAGAGTTTGGAAAGGAATATTTTCGATCAACAAGCTATGTATATGAGTATTATATTAAAATAGGAATTTTACTACGTTTTAGGTTTTTCATGGCAATCAGTCTAACTCACAATTAATAACTTATTATTAAATTATAATCAAGGATGTTTTTATACTTAATTCCAATTATTTAATGATTCAAACCTCGCTTAACGAACTTTCTAATACATAATTAATTATCAACATAGAGCCCTTTAAAGAAAGCATTTTTTTAGTTACACTATAAATTTTATTGAATTTTTAGTAATCAGTTAATTTGATCGAATATTTTTATACGAAGACCGGGAATGATAATAATAAAATGATTTTTCGTATTTTAATAAGCGAAGTGTGCCGCACAAAATGCTCAGGAATAGTTAGCTACAAATAAGGATTGTACAGATTAAAATAAAATAGATCGGTTACTGTATTATTGCTCTGGAGCTCTATTTAATAAAAAATACTTTTCGATCTTAATCAAACTACATACAATTAATAATTAAATAAATTCTTTAGTTCGAATTCGATGATAAAGTAATTTTTTAAGCCACCCAAATGCACTAAGTAGTAAATTTAGATTAACATCAACATATATTTTCTTAATGTATTAAAGTAAAAGGGGAGAATATGTGACAAAGGTGGATAGAAAGTCATGTGGTAGCTTAAGGCTTTTAAGCCCCTCGAAAACCTTTTTGTGGCACTCCAAACCATAATGGTACTAAAGATTTATAATAATTTATACAGAAAGTGAAACCTTTCGAAGAATACCCATTTTAATGAATTAAATAATTTGAGAATAAAATTTCATCGTTAGCGTATAATACCAATTATCTCGATTCATCGCGGCGATTTATTTCACCGTAAAATCAAAGGAAATTATTTTGTGAGAAGAACGAAGAGTCATCATTCTGTTTGATGGCGATACTGAAAACCATCAATCATAATTGGAAGGAGATGAAATAAATCTGGCGATCGATGGTCAAATACTGGAAAGCGATCTGTCAAGGTATCAAACCTGTCATCCAAAAACAAAAATATATTATTACCCTATCAATTTTAATCAATCCTTTTTGATCCCTATATTTTGGTTAACCCTTGAGCTATCGATCAATAAATTATTAATAAAGAAATATTCTCATTAAATAGTTTAGTGTCTGCCAGCTTCAACATTTATGCTGTTTTTTTCCCTTAAATAATATAATGTAGTAAAAGTTTGTTGTTAACGGGTTGAATGATACTTTCACTAATTACACTTTCCATCCTATCTTTTTGATTATCTTTCACAAATTCGAAAACTAATTTTCTCGGACTAACTTTTCATCCCTGGCATTGATGAAGAGAACTCAAAGGCATTAATGAAGATTCAAAAATTAGCGGGCAATCCGGCTTCACTTGAATATTTTTGATTAACTCATAAATATTAATGAAAAATGAAGTCGATTAATGGAGGAATAATCAGATGGTAACAAATTAAAGAAATTGACATTCTATTTGGGATTGAATTTTTGTTCTAGTTTGGGTTTATTTGTATTAAAAATAAAGTATTCTATTAAAAGTGTAAATCATATTATATTCAATTATTTAAGAGTTAATTTAAAAAAAATGAGTCAATTATTGAAAAAATGTCAAGTTAACACAGTTCGATGAACATGTTTGTACACAACGAAAACAAATAGTTGAATAAAGCTATAGAATTTTTAGTAAAAGTTATAAATTTTAATGGGTTTCTTGCTTTGATGTATTGAGTTTTACCAAATATTTTGTTTGAACTCTTTGTTCCAAAAGCTTATACATATATTTGTAATAACATTTTTGCTTATACATTTTGTGCTTGATGGATCCCCACTTTATTCAAGAAAAATAAAACAAGAATCCCAGTATTTTGACAAAATAAAAATGTCTGATAACGACAAGCCGAGACTTGTCGAAAGACCTCAAATAGTGGAATTTTGTGTTTTAATATATATTTTATAAAAAATATTCAATCTCTATTTACAGTAGTTGTTTCTGATATGTATTATTATTATGGCTATCAAAGATTATTCTCAATGGTCGCTTTGCGGTAATAATGTTTCGCCATTTATTTTAACAACAATGTTTTCTTGTGTAATGTGAAGCAAAATTAAATCGTCCACACTGAATTGGGGTGAAAGTTTTGTGCGACAAAAGAAATAATCTATTAGAGTTGAACAATGAGCGGTTTCTACAGAAGGCGGATAAGCAAGTGATAATATTGGATTTAGTCGACATTTATAAGACTGGATAACGATGTAGCCTGAGGGTTATCTTTGTCTCCTTTGGGCCAAAAAGTGATAAAATACAATTAATCGTATCTACTAACGCGTCAACTTGACAATTAATAATTATCGCACTCGTCTCCTAACAAAGCCTTCGGGCTATCAAGTTTTGAATGATTATTATATTCATATAAATAATGATGATAGTGTTCCAGATTGACTATGCAAACCGTATTAAATTAATAGTGAAAATTGCAGTTATTTAGTATGATGTGATGATAATCCCAAATGAGGTAAACCGCATTAATTTATTTTAGTTGGTTAATTATACAGATTGTTGAATTAACAATAGTGCGGCTGCGCGTGAAACTAAAGCGTAAATATGTAATAAAAAATCATAGATAGTGTGTTTTCTATCGATTTAAATAAATTATATAAATACACCTACATGTTAAAAAGGAGAAATATTAATAAATTGTAGAGGTGTTATAATATAATATCATACATCATATTTGTATTCAAATATGTTCACTGTGGTCTCATTACAATACCATTCTGATTCTGAATACACAAACTACTCAACCATATACATATCGTTAAATACATTATGCTATTGCTCTGAAATACTTATTGTTATTTGAATATCGATGAAGATCTGAAAATTAAAAAAAAAAGATAATTTAATAGTGTAAACTTCTCGTAGCAATGTACTACGAGTGCTACGATTAAATAAACCAACAATCATTTAATAGTTTATGAAGTAAAACAAGAATTCGAAACTGTTAAATGAGATTAATTGTGACCCAAAATAGTGAAATAGTCAATAGTTTTTCTCTATTTTTCATGATTAAAAATAAATAAACTTAAAGGAACTAAACTCCCGTAATGTTGTTAAATCTGGGTGATCTCTTTTCCACCAATTCAGGCGCCCAGAGGGCTTGTGTGGGACAGACCTTAAATACCTACACTTCATTTTATATAATTTCTCTGTTTTTTTAAATATTAATATTTAATACTATACTTTTCTTATTTCTACAATTTTTTTATTTTATATTTTTTTTGCCTACTCTGTAAAAAAGTTCTCACGATCATTTATATTTATATAAATACTATATTGATAATTCCTAATATTATTAAAAACAATATTTTTTATAATAGATAAGAAAATAGTGCATATAGGACTACTTAAGACCAACACACGTTCATAAATTTGTTCTAATGTGAATTTAAAATTCCTAAAATATGTTCAATAATCAAGTTCACACAAATTTTAGGTATTCTATATATCAAATAAATCGCAAGGCTAAATATATTATTTATATGTTAAGTATAAAATAAATGAATGAACATTAAAATTTATGGTGAATATTATTCAACATAATAAATAATCCTGGGTATATAGTTTATGTGAAAAGTAAAGTATTAATCCATTGATTGCGTGCTTTTAGCGTCCATTAAAGTATTTATTTAGTCTGATATATTGTTTTAGTATAAAAGACAGACGAACCGATTTGCTGGTATTAAATATTTATAGTCTACACGTGGTGAATTATGGTTAAAGTTTCCTTTTTTACCCTACTTTAAGCTCCATTTGCTCTTTATTACAATTTGTCTGTGTAAATCTGCGTCCGAGCCTTTTAGCTCTTTATTTATTAGTTTATAGAGAGAATATTGCTTGAAAGTGAGCTTATTTATTGTAATTAATTATTTGATTAGTATAAATACAGATATCGAATATTTGCTTAATTGATTGATGTATTATTTTCGGAAGAATTCATAATTGAAAAATCGGCGCAAACAAATCGTGTGAATTCGGCAAGGGGAAACAAAAAGCCAATTTCTTAATTAAATTTTCCACCACTTGGATCTCTAACTCCAGCTTGAAGAAAGGGTGTGGGTTTTGATAGAATCTTCTTGAAGCTGGGGGGTTGGGGTGGTTGGGGGTTATTGAATACGATCTAGAAAAGCAATTAGTCACATTTTCAGCCACTCTACTATTCTCCCCAAATCTTAACAAAGATATCTCAAAACGGTCTAACTTCATACGACATTCTTATAAATTTTACTATTTATTATGTTTGAAATGATATTTTAAATTTAGTACTTGAAGATACTAGTATTTTCAATTATTATCTAAGTGATCATCTATGAAAATTCAGATATTTTAAAGTGAGTTGTTAGATAAATTTATAAAAATTTATTCTCAATAAATAAAATCAATAAACACAAAACATGTCTTAAAATGTCAGTACATAATACGCGTATGAAGATAAAAAAATACACCATTCTACGGTATCCCATATATTTGCAATTAATTTTAAAACATGCATATTTATAATTTTTTTAATAAGAACTGATAGATTAAATTAATTTTCGTATACAATGTTTCGGTGATTGATAATTAGTGGGATTATTTAGGCAGTGGTTTTGAGCGAAAAAGCTGCTTTCTTCATTGACTTATTCATTACACCGTACACACACATATATATATATATATATATATATATATATATATATATATATATATATATGTTTATATATATATATATATATAGTATATAGTATATATATATATATATATATATATATATATATATATATATATATATATATATATATATATTAATGGCGCTTAGTAATTTGGAGGTTCGTTAGTTATTTATTTTGTATCACTTATCAGTATTTGAACTGCACAAAGCATGTCATTAAATCCACTGTTTATATTTATTATGCTAATTTATTTAAATGTACTGATTTTAACCAATCGAAGCTCATTTGTCCAGCAATGGAATTAATCAATTTATTGGTCATTTGAAATTGTATTGCATTGTGATTTGTAAAGTAATAAATTTGTTTATTTTTTTGAAGAACCCATTTAATTTCCTTTGTATATTTAATGACGACAGTATGTTGTGTGAGAGGAAATTACATTGGTTGGACTTCCGTAGATACTATGGAGAAAACTTCATCTCTAAAGGCTAGTTACTCGACCATGATGCCTTAGCTAGATGATTATAACATCGCAATAGCAAACACTGTATCATCTTTTAAATATATTTTTAATTTAAAGTTGTTAAGAGACAAAGAGAGGATGTTTGAAGTGGACTCAATGAACAAGCGTATTGCAACAGGAAGCATTGCAATAAACACACAATATCTCTTTACTGAATATATTATAACATGTCCTTTGAAATAAATATCCTTATAGCTGATAATTTAATTCACTATTTCAACTAAAATAATTTCAAATACACTTGAACCTCGATATCCATGAATTACTACGTAATGATTTTTTTTTGCATAGGGATACATCTCTTTTATACATTAATCGTCTTTATTCGATAACAAACGTGGGTCGTATTCCAAAATAAGATCGTATATCGAAAGAAATATTTCATATTATGTAGGATGTATATATATTACAATTTCTTTATTATGCATAAGTTTTAACATTGATTGATAAAACAATACATCTTTAGAAATAGACTTAGGTGTACAGAGTGTTTACATTTTTTTACCTATAACTAACATGAGAATGTTTAATTTAAATTTGACATGAGTAATAGTATTTAATTATAGAAAGAATGGGAAAAAAATAAAAACCCATTTACAAATTGGAAGATTAATAAATAATAACAACGATAAAAGCAATAATAACAAAACAGTTACAAAATATAATGCTTAAAAACTAAATAACAATTTCTTTGGGTAAAACCAAAATTGAGTTGAGTGGATTATTAGAAATTTAATTTTATTTTTAAAAAATAATATCAGTTTTGGGAGTTCATTGGTAAAATGAACTTACGTTTTCTCGAGGCATATTTGGTTTTATTTACATGTCTTATGCTTGGGTTACTCGGGAACTTACAGTTAAATAACCAACAGGTAATATTTTATTAATAAATAAAATCTGCATGAAAAGACAAATTTATTTAAAAAAAATTACACTTTCTTAAAATAGTCCTCCTGGTTTTCGACGCCTCATATTTTTTCCGTCTGCCACAAACTATATATATTGATATTTATGATAACTTTCTCACATTCTTTTTCCTATTCTTCGTCACCACAATGTACATATACGACTGTTATATTTTATAAATTCTATTTATTTAGAAATATTTAGAAGTTCTTACATAGAAATGATTAAATGAAATTATCTAAAAAAAAACAGGATGAAATATAGAAGCAGAGACAAAAAATTTACGACAAAAATTATTCCATCAAATTATATTGATATTATTTCATATAATGGTTTGATATATAAGAGAAAATAAATAGAGCATTCTTTATTACACATTTATAAATATTTTTTTACATTGATTTTTTGTTACTTTCACACATAATTTTATAAAATATTCAATAAATCGATTTCTGTATGGGACTACCTGAATTACCACCTTCTACCGCTTCTTTCTCTCCAGAAAAACAAATTCAATTAAATATAATAAAACAGTCTCATTGTTGTTCATTGCTCCATCAAATTAAACAGAAAATTATATCATTTTGATGAAATATGATCGATATCCCATTGAAATTGGTTTATTACTTAATAATTTTGTCGAATATTACTATCACACACCGAAGTGGCATTAAAATATCCTTCTCAAGTTTAAAGTACACACTATAAAATATAGTTAAGTGTATATTTGTGCAGTGTACTAAATAAGATGTATTCCGTGTACGAAAATCATCCTTCTCGTTTCCGTTTCCGAGAAACAACAAAAGGAGGCATTACATTTTCAGCTGAAACACCGCAACAAAGCTTTTATGTTCTATTGCATTCATTCCTTATAAAATATTTATACACACAACACTTGTATATTATGTGTACTTATGTAAGTATTATATTATATTCTCTACGCTTTTTCTTCTGCATGATGTAACTAACAATGACCGACCGATTATGAGAAACGAACGGATGTTTTATAACAGGTCAAAAGTCAACGACTGCTATTTATTTGACATGAAATTTCTCACATAGATATAATCAAATGTCTTAAATAAATACTATATCTTAACAAGGATGCATTTTAAATAATTGGGAATATTTTAAGGGGAGTTACAGTATACAAAAATATTTTTTTACCCTTATTTTATAAAAAAACATAGTTTAATGACTATGTTTTTTTATAAACTATGTTTTTTTATAAATTTTTATAAACTTTTATGACTACTATTTTTTATAATAATATTAGCTTGATTGTTCCATTAAATTCGTTAATAGCTCAGGTGATAAGGCGGGTTGCTGTAAATACTATAGTCATGGGTTCGAATCCCGCTAAAATAAAACAAAAATATTTGATCAGTTTTTACGACTGGGAGATCGGGAATAATATTAATAGAATACCAATCGATCGTATTGATCCAGGTTTATTCTGATTTCCTGTATTATAAGGTCAACACTGATTATTATGTGGGTGACCTGTTTAACTAGTAATAGTAAAAATCACCGAAAGATAATGAATTAACACAATGTTTTCCACAAATCGGTATATATATTTTGCATTTAAAAAAATCGTATGAAATTTATGAAGCACCTTTCGAATATTGAGGGAATTTTTATTGGACGATCTGAAAAAAACCTATATTTAATTGGAGTAGGTTTGATGAAATTCATGGTATGATTGAGCATAAAAGCCATTCGAGTAGAGAGAAGCTGGCTTTGATCACAATTTTGAAATGTTGTCCGATATGATTTGATTAAATCACAACTAAGCTTCTATCGATTTTGGATTGATGTCATATATGCAAATATTAATATAAAACATTTAATTATATTATTATTTCAAGTGGACTTGTCGTGAAGTGAATACACACAATGAAGATTATTTGCGGTATTGTCAGACGGGTTTTGACGTCTTAACTACTGAAGATCTTCAATCCTGAAGCTAATACGCGGAAAATCGAATTCCATTGCAAATCCACGATACATTCAATCCCTTTGTTCAAGGATAATGGAGAAATCCAACAGAATATCAAAATAATACAATACAGATTCAGATAATAAACAAGTCGGTTCAATACATCGGGAACATATTACAATATCAACTATTACAAATTTAATAATAAAATAATTTTGACGAACGTTGCCGACCCGGTTCTGGACATTTTGAGGGTAACATATATGTGTAATTAAGTTTCATTA
>JAGTTH010005384.1:0-18499 GCA_022606485.1 Agraylea sexmaculata
ATGAATGCGGGATAATTATTATTAGACGCACAATCAATGAAGACTCTCTTATATATTTAATATTATAAATGCAACTGTATAAAATCAAAGGAAAACTGCCCAAAAACATGTACGATATTATCAAATCGTACTTGACCGATAGACAGTTTTTTGTTAAATATGACAACGAAACTTCAAATCGTAATACCATAAGATCTGGAGTACCGCAAGGGAGTGTATTAGGTCCTGTATTGTATCTAATATATACAAACGATCTCCCAAAAACCGACAACACAACACTGGCTACATACGCTGACGATACCGTCATACTCGCTTCGGACAAAGATCAAACAGCTGCCTCACAATTCCTCCAGAAACACCTTGACGCAATACAGAAATGGCTTGAAGTATGGAGAATTAAAGTAAATCAAACCAAATCGACACACGTGACATTCACAAACAAAAAACAGACATGTCCACCAGTGAAAATTGTTGGGAAAAATATTCCACAAGAAGACTCGGCTAAATACCTCGGTATACACCTTGACAGAAGCCTAACATGGCAAAAACACATTAAGACAAAGAGACTTCAAATGGAACATAAAAAAGACAAATGTACTGGTTGATTGGCAGACATTCCCAACTCACACTTACAAACAAGCTATTGCTGTATAAAGCAATAATCAAACCCATTTGGACATATGGATGTCAACTGTGGGGGACAGCTAAGGATACTCATATCAGCAGTATCGACAGGTTACAAAACAAGACCCTGAGAGCAATTTAAAATGCTCCATGGTATGTACCCAACTGGGTCCTATTACAGGACTCTAAAACAATGACAGTACGCGAAGAACTGAAAATATTCAGCGAAACGTACCAAAGTAGATTAAAAAGACACCCGAACGTACTAGCGAGGGACTTATTGACCGTAGACTACGCAAGACGTCTACAAAAATACAGACAACTTGACTTGCCAGCAAGATTCAAGGACTGACAATGGTGTATACTTGATAAAACAAGTATGAACACTTGAACACTTATAACCTAAACACAACGCCGGGATTGAGTCGTCACTGGACAACCAACCCTCAAGAAAATGTGACAACAGACGACGAGTAAGATGTCTTTAGACAGGGTACTCAAAAATATAAATCAAAAAAAAAAAAAAAAATGCAGCTAATAAACGATAGATCGAGTACAATAGTACAAGATCTATAATATTCCATACAATACGGACTGAATTGTTTGATATTGATTTAATGGGCGCTCTTATATTATAATTATTTTTAATTATTTAAAAATGATCCAGGATGGTCTCATGTTGTCCCATACAGTTTGAGGAGCTGTGTTATTGTGTGTGGCTGGACTAATAAAGTTATTAAGGTCGTCCGACCGTTGTGGGAGGGCCTAATATGATGTTTGCCCAAAGCCAACTATTAACACAATGACGATTGCCAACTATTTTATATAAATATATTAATAATAACTCTCATATAACTGCGAATGATCCTGTTAATTAGTTGAGTTGGACTTTGTGTTAAAAAAAGAGGGAAGCGACTTCAAGTATGGGGGGTCCGCCATGTGACACAGTGGCTGACAAACTGTATCACAAACAAACATATATATATAAATATATAAAACTCCATACTTATAAAAAAAAATACATTGAATTGATACTGTAGTAAGTGTTGTTTATTTTTATTATATTTTTTTTATTTAATTTGTAAAGATTGGGTATCTCAAGTGAGTAACTGCGTGTGGTCCTCGCCTCTTGAAACGGTCAAATGAAGACGTTATGCCTCATGTACTACTACAACTACCACTACTTTAATACATTGATAAAAAAAAAGCAAAGAGTTAGACCTGCCATCATATGGCAAGACCACACTGCGCAACAACCCATAGTGGGACTTATTAAAAAAAAAAGAAGGCAATTGCGCAAACAGTCAATACTAAAACACGACTTATTCGGATCGAATTGTATATAATAGACGATAAATTCGGGAATATAAATACGCAGAACAATACTTTGATTACTTATTTATATATTAATTACGATAAAAGTGTGTAAACATTAATATAAATAGATTTGTTTATAAAAATGTATTGAATTCTATACTGTGTATTAATGAATGAGAGCGTATTACGCGGTATTTTATTAATTATTGTATGAAATTAACGATGAATACGGGAAAATAAGTATGTAGAATGGCGCTTTGGTTATGAATTTATATATTATTTATATTAAATGTAGATAAATATCATTAATTACAAATTTATATACAAAAATTGTTCAAAATGTATTAAATTCTATACTGCGTATTTATCAATGAGAACGTATAACGTGATTATATGAAATAAACGATAAATACGGGAAAGTTATACATGTACAATTATATTTCGATCATTCATTAATATATTTATAACAATTAATATGGATAAATATAAAAAATAAATGATTTATCGAGTAAAGAAGTTCAAAATCTATTGAATTCCTTACTGTGTATTTATCAATGAGTACGTATTACATGATATTATATTAATGATTGTATGAAATAAACGATAAATACGGGAAAATTATACATGTACAATTATATTTCGATAATTCATTAATATATTTATAACGATTAATGCGGGTGAATATAAAAAAAAATAAACCACTTATAGAGTAAAACAGTGCAAAATGTATGAAATTTCACACAAATGTATTATATGCGTTATTATATTAATGATTATATGAAATAAACGATAAATACGGGAAAATTATAAATTTACAATTATTTTTTGATAATTCATTAATATATTTATAACGATAAATGCGGGTGAATATTAATAATAAATAATTTATCGAGTAAAATAGTGCAAAATGTATTGAATTCCTTACTGTGTATTTATCAATGAGTACGTATTACATGATATTATATTAATGATTGTATGAAATAAACGATAAATACGGGAAAATTATAAATGCACAATTATATTTCGATAATTCATTTACATATTTATAACGATAAATGCGGGTGAATATTAATAATAAATAATTTATCAAGTAAAATAGTGCAAAATGTAATGAATTCCATACTGTGTATTTATTTAACAAAGAGAACGTATTATGTGATATTATATTAATGATTATATGAAATAAACGATAAATATGGGAAAATTATACATGTACAATTATATTTCGATAATTCATTAATATATTTATAACGATTAATGCGGGTAAATATTAATAATAAATAAATTATCAAGTAAAATAGTGCAAAATGTATTGAATTCCTTGCTGTGTATTTATTTATCAACGAGAACGTATTACGTGATATTATACTAATGATTATATGAAATAAACGATAAATACGGGAAAATTATAAATGTACAATTATATTTCGATAATTCATTAATATATTTATAACGATTAATGCGGGTGAATATGAATAATAAATTATTTATCGAGTAAAACAGTGCAAAATGTATTGAATTCCTTACTGTGTATTTATCAATGAGTACGTATTACGTGATATTATATTAATGATTATATGAAATAAACGATAAATACGGGAAAATTATAAATGTACAATTATTTTTTGATAATTCATTAATATATTTATAACGATTAATGCGGGTGAATATTAATAATAAACTATTGATCGAGGAAAACAGTGCAAAATATATGAATTTTCAAATAAAATGTATGGAGGTTTGTTTAATATGAAAATGATTGAGTCATTGAAATGAAACAGATACTAATGTCTGTGATTGTACCAGAGGCCACACAAAGTCCTCTAACATATCAATTAATATTGAAGGCCTTCCCAACCTCTCTCTCTCTCTCTCTCTTTCGGGAATACAAACAAATATTAGAGACGCTCTTGGAAGCCTCAAGGGACCCAAAACTTCAATACAAATACTATTTAAAAAAACTCAAACAAACATCTCTATTTCATGACAAAAAAACAATTATTTTTTTTAAATTTCGAACAATAAACGTATGTTGCTTTTTTTGTTTTTTTTTTCATAAATAAATTTCACCATTAACGTTATTTTTTACAATTATTAAATTCCCATATTTATTGTACATGATATTATAAAGAGTGGACTTGAAATAACTGAGAATATTTTAAGATATCATAAGAACTATTGAAAAAATTTTATTTAAAAAAAAATATATATATATATATATATCGGCATTGCAATCAGCTGTTTCTGACAAATACGCAGTCTGATTGATACGTTGTGAGTTTTTTTTTTAATATATAAAATATTATTTTATAAAAAGTAATGTGTATGTACATTTTCTTTGCAATTTCATACATTTTGAATAATTTTATTTAATAAACCGATTATTATTAATATGAAATAATAAATAGCTTATTTTTAAAGATCAATCAAGATAATTTAAATTCAATACGCTTAGAATTATTTAGAGAATATTTTAAGATTTAATGTAAAATATATATATATATATATATATATATATATATATATATATATATATATATATATATATATATATATATATATATATATATATATATATATATGTAGAATTTCATACATTCATGTATCATTTATGTAGAATTTCATACATTTTGAACAATTTTTATTTTATTAACAGTTTAGAATTATTATTAACCCGCATTTATCATAATTAATATATGAAAAGATTCCAAATAAATAATTTACATTTCTTCCGTATGCATCGGTGTTTTTTTAAACAATCATTAATATAATTGTTTTATTTAATAAATTGACTATTTAAAATAATACTTTAATTAATTCCCTACATTTTACTCGTTCATCATACAAAATGTCGGGTTTTATTATACATTTTAAGTCCCTAAATGCCCCTTAAAAGTATTTCTTTTGAAGTGGCGCCGGTCCTGATGATGTGCAATAAAATAATTAAGGGGGGCTATATTTATTATGGACCCCCCCTCGTTTTATAACGCAATTATTACTATTGTTTGAATAAATATCGTAAAACGATTGATATGTGATAAATTGTACCCACTTTGTCATACTAAAAATAATATGATTTCCATTATATTCCATATATATATATATATATATATAGCTTTTTTGAGAAGGTTTTTTTATATTATTATATGCATGCGTCATAAAATTCATGAAACAAGAAACAACTAATTGTAAGCACTATGTTGTCATAAAGGTTGCTGACTGTTTGAGATTGTGTTGTTGTTTACGTACTATTGTTGTTTCATGAATTCTATGACGCATGCATATAATAATATAAAAAACCTTCTCAAAAAAGCTACATAAAGCTTAATAGTATATATATATATATATATATATATATATATATATATATATATATATATATATATATATATATATATATATATATATATATATATATATATATATATATATATATATATATATAATATTAAAGAAAAATTTCTATTTAATAAAAATATATTAAATATTATATTTTTGTGTTTTTTTGTTTTAGGAAGAAGTAAGTACAAACAACTCTACTCAATATAATGATGCCAAAAAAAAGTATGTAATTTTTTTTTTAAAACATTGTGTTGTTTGTGCTGTGCGTATTTTTATATGGGAATATAATTGCGGCCACCCATCCAATAATATTCCCACACATTATTAGTTTTATTTATTATTTTGCATGTTTGGGGGGCGCCAGGTCCAATATCTTGACTAACTATGGTGTTTTTTATTCGACTTGGTTAAGATATTGCACCTGGTGACTTCTGAAATGATCTTCGTATTTTTTTTTAATATAATAAATTAAAGAGGTAAGTGTGGAGTGCGGCGGAGGAATTTTAATTAATTATTAAATAATAAAAAAAACGCCAAATTTTAAAAAACAACAATACACACCACGAGCACAATCAGGTGACATTTTAAATAGTATTTTAAAAAATGCACAAATTAAATATTATAAAATATAAGAGTGCGTGTGGCATTAAAATTAAATATTTTGAAATTTTTAATTATGGTCACCCTTAAACACGCCTTCCTCCCCCACAACAAAATTATATTACTATAAAGCTTGTTGGATGGAATAAGGGCGTATACTTAAATTGTCAGATGCGACATAATCCAATAAAATATTGTGTTATTTGATTACAATAAATATCCATACCATTTTATGGAAAAAGGGCGTATACTTATTCCACCCGACTCCTCAATTATTTTATTAAAATTTCAGTTTTTATAATTTTATTTTTTCGAACATATTGTACTTTTTTATTATAATTCAAGGATATTTTATGTAATAAATGTGTCAATTGCATAAAATATCGTTGATTTTTTCTGGGCGTTCGATTGTAATTATTTATATGTTTATTAAAATCCAGGTCCTAGAACAAGACGACCAAAGAAACCAGTCGAGGGTAACAGAGACGAAGAGAAAAGACCAAGAACGGCCTTCAGCGGACCCCAATTGGCAAGATTAAAGGTAAATAAATTGCAAATAATCTTTTAAAGAGGTCAAAAGTAAAGTGAAAATAATCAATTTCAACAAACAGACCTCAAAAATTACGTAAAACTATGCAAACGACGAAATAAAGCCCTCAAAAATAATTTTAAAAAGTCTCAATGTTGTATAAATACAATAAACAAATTCCACAATATGAACTCAATCAAAATAAAAGTACTTAAACCATACAACAAGAGATACGCCATAATATTAAAATTAATCAACATTAAAATTGAAGAGGTGCAAAATATATTGTAAGGAAAAAACTATAGTTGAGGATATTTTGAAACAAAAATTCAATGCATCTTTTAGGATACTATTTATAGATGACGAAAAAATGCTCAAGTTTGAAATTCAAGATGTTTTATTTTTTTGTCCCGCAGCACGAGTTCAACGAAAACAGATACTTGACTGAGAGGAGAAGACAGCAGCTGTCTGCTGAGTTGGGTTTGAATGAAGCGCAAATCAAGATATGGTTCCAGAACAAAAGGGCGAAGATCAAGAAGGCCAGTGGTCAGAAGAATCCCTTGGCACTGCAGCTGATGGCCCAAGGGTTGTACAATCACAGCACAGTGCCCCTGACAAGGGAGGAAGAGGAACTCCAAGAACTTCACGCTAGGGAAGCAGGGAGAGAACAGACCAATGCTTGAATATGTTCCTTTACAATTTAATTTATATTTAAAAAAAAAAGAGTGCGGTTATTGAATATTCACCTTTATTTCTACTAAAAACGTAAACTTTAAGACTCATTTTCCCATACAAAAAATATTATATCATAAAAACAATATTTCCAATGGTTAAAAAAACAATGACAACAAAACAAAAAAAAACCCTGTCATAAAAAATATTTTATTATCATTAAATTATTTTTTTTATACGAAAAAAATCTTAGGCCCCTTTTAGTATATTTTTTTTATGATCGTATTACAATTATATAAAAGCCTTTAAGTTATTTGAAGTTCAATTAAAAACACTTTGTATAATTGCACACTTTAAATATTTAAAAAAAATATACAAAACCCGCACTCTTGATTTTCAGGCTATATAAGTTTACAAATTAATTTTTTTACATTCAGTATTAAAAAAAATATATATATTATTTCGAGACTTAAACAATATGTATTGTAATTACTTAATTGTCCTTCATTTATGTGTTCATATTTATTATTAAAAAATATGTGTGTGTTTGTATATAAGAGATAATAAACAATAAATCAACGACTTGAACTGAGCGTCAAAAATTAAATTAATAAACAATTTAGAACTGAGCGTGTGTAAATAGTTTTTTTTTTATGAAATAAGTGCAATATTATATAACAATCGTAGAGTTTATTTATAACATTTAATTAGTGTGGCCCGTAAAAATTCGTCTTTTCAATAAAGAAAGTCTTCCAATTTCTTTTTTCCTTTGAAATATCACACTCAAATAAAAATAAAAATAAACCTCGGATCCATTGAATAAAATTGTTTAATCACTCTTGTAATTTGTATAATGTATATGTATATATAAATGTTAAATTAAATTAGTGAATGTATTGATATTATTTAAACGACGGCGTTATACTTTAATTCGAATAAATTAAAATGTGAAAACAAATACGATTATATTTTATTTACCTTTTTTTATGTTTAATAATTCACAGGTGAAGGAAAATCGCGACCGGATGACGTTTCTCATATAAATACGCACTCTCGCGTCACAGTTGCAACATTGAGCGTTTTTTGAAATGTATTTATACAAATATTTTTAATTGATTTATTCATATTAATGATTTTGTTATACGATTCCGATGTGTTGAATTGTTATTTTAGTATTCTAACGTATAAATTTGCATATATTAACATAAATATATATTTATAGGCATTTATAAATGGTGTTTAAAATCATAATACATGAATATATATAATAGTAGAGTGTGTCGCAATCCCAAAGCACACCCCTTATAACAATAGTGGTGTGTTAAGGGTGGCAGGAGAAACAGGGAGAGTCAAATGACCCAACAACTTGTCTTTGGTGGAATGTCTGGAATTTTATATTGAATTTATTCCCCTTTGGACGGTGTCACTTTTAAATTTAGTCGCGAGTGCATTTTTTCATGTTGTCGCTTTAATTTTGTCTCCCCACTATTGAAATACTGCATTGGTCACGCTCCAAATGACGAACGGTGAATGCGGGAAACACATTTTAATTCAATAATATTATGTACCCCAAACAAACGACTTCATCAAGCTGTGGGAGTGCCTTTACAACATACATACATACATACATACATACATACTTGGCTGAGAAAAAACGATGAATTTGATATAATAAACGATGGATGCGGGTTTTATAATATTCCTTAGATAGTCCTTCAACATTCTTCAATATAATTATAACAAAAAATGTGTGCATAAATCAATAAAATTCAATTAAAATCCATCAAATCACTAAAAATTCATCTTTCACTAGTGTGCATTTTGTATGGGATTATTATGGTGTGGCTAGAGAAAAACGATGAATTTGATATAATAATCGATGGATGCGGGATTTATAATATTTTTAAGATAAACCTTCAACATTCTTCAATATAATTAAAACAAAAAATGTAAGTATAAATGTATAAAATCCATCAAATCACTAAAAATTCATCTTTCACTAGTGTGCATTTTGTATGGGATTATTATGGTGGGGTTTAATAAAAACGATGAATTTGATCAAATAGACGATGGATGCGGGATTTATAATATTCTTAAGATAGTCCTTAAACATTTTTCAATATAATTAAAACAAAAAATGTAGGTATAAATGAATAAAATACAATTAAAATCCATCAAATCACTAAAAATTCATCTTTCACTAGTGTACATTTTGTATGGGATTATTATGGTGTGGCTAGAGAAAAACGATGAATTTGATCAAATAAACGATGGATGCGGGATTTATAATATTCTTAAGATAGTCCTTCAACATTCTTCAATATAATTATAACAAAAAATGTAAGTATAAATGTATAAAATCCAATTAAAATCCATCAAATCACTAAAAATTCATCTTTCACTGGTGTGCATTTTGTATGGGATTATTATGGTGGGGTTTAATAAAAACGATGAATTTGATCAAATAAACGATGGATGCGGGATTTATAATATTCTTAAGATAGTCCTTCAACATTCTTCAATATAATTATAACAAAAAATGTAAGTATAAATGAATAAAATACAATTAAAATCCATCAAATCACTAAAAATTCATCTTTCACTAGTGTGCGTTTTGTATGGGATTATTATGGTGTGGCTAGAGAAAAACGATGAATTTGATATAATAATCGATGGATGCGGGATTTATAATATTTTTAAGATAGTCCTTTGAGATTCTTGAATATATTTATAACAAAAAATGTAGGCATAATTCAAAAAAATTCAATTAAAATCCATCAAATCACTAAAAATTCATCTTTCACTAGTGTGCATTTTGTATGGGATTATTATGGTGTGGCTAGAGAAAAACGATGAATTTGATATAATAATCGATGGATGCGGGATTTATAATATTTTTAAGATAAACCTTCAACATTCTTCAATATAATTAAAACAAAAAATGTAAGTATAAATGTATAAAATCCATCAAATCACTAAAAATTCATCTTTCACTAGTGTGCATTTTGTATGGGATTATTATGGTGGGGTTTAATAAAAACGATGAATTTGATCAAATAAACGATGGATGCGGGTTTCATAATATTCCTAAGATACTCCTTTGAGATTCTTGAATATATTTATAATAATAAATGTGGGTGAAAATAAGAAAAAGACGATTAAAATCCATCAAATTACTAAAAAATCATGTGCATTTTGTATGGGATTATTATGGCTTGAGAAAAACGTAATTTAATTTAATTATAATAATAAATTTGGGTAAAACTAATAAATGTACGATCTGTCGTATAAAATAATACAAAATCCATCAAATTCCTAATAAATCAATACTGTGCATTTTTAATTGAATTATGTTTAATAAACGATGAATGCGGGTTTTAATTTATTGTAAAACGAGTCCTTTAAATTCTTTAATATAATTATAACAATAAATGTGGGCAAAGCTTATAAATGTTCGATCTGTCGTATAAAATATTACAAAATCTATCAAATTCCTGTACTGTCTTATTCTCTACTGTGCATTTTAGATGAAATATTATATAATTAACGATGAATGCGGGTTTTAATTTATTGTAAAACGAGTCCTTAATATTCTTAAATATAATTATAACAATAAAGTTAATAAATATTCGTTCTGTCGTATAAAATCCATCAAATTCCACAATATTCTCGATGTATTTATTCATACTGCTGTGTATTTTGTATAATAATTAAAAAATACTAGTGTCGTATTCATCGTTTACCTTTTTTTTTCAAAAGGCAGTAAAAACGGCGACACTAATCGAGGAGTTTAATTAAATCAAGAAGAAAGAATGAAAGAAAGAAAGTAAGTGAGGGTGTTAATGGATGTCATCCCTTATCCTGGAGGAGGGTGCAGCTTGGGGGGTTGTTCAAGTGAGTACAGTGGCGAATTAAGAATGTATTCTATATAAAAAAGGGGTTGGGGATCATCAAGTCTCTGGATAATACTTTAAATTGTTTGCTTTAGACTCTCAGCAATATTTCAATTATATGTTTTACATGAAAAAATAAATAAAATATAATAATTGTATCCAGTCTTGCAAAAAACACATGCTTCATTTAAATGATTCTGACTGGAATAAACACTATATTATATCGGGAATTAGAAGCTCTTCCAAATGTATCGAGTCAATGAAAATATGCTTCATTTTAAAACATCATTTAACCTATTAAATTACACTTTTTACAAATAGTAAAATAGTCCTATTTGACCGGCAACTAATGTAGATTCATCCATTATCTATAACACATTTCAGATCTCTGTCAATAGAAGGTATTTTATCGTAAACTGATATATTTTATAAATAATATTCAAACGAAATGACGCCTGACAGCTACGGGGTTACCAGGTGGATAAATAATATGTCATATATATATTTAATAATAATAAATACATATCTAAAATCTCTAAATGGGTATTTTAATGATAATAATATTAAATTAATTTTAGAGATATTTAATAATGCATAATAAATGACAATTCGCTTTTTAAATATTGAGTGTTGTCATCGTGTGAAAACCGCATTATATTATTTTATTAATAATTTCAATAAAAAAAAATTCAAACTTATTTCAAATGAAAAAAGAAAGCAGAGCATTTAAAAACAATATCGGTTGAAAATATTTTTAGATGTATAAATACATCAATTTTTAGATGTATAATACAAAATATTTTTAGATGTATATATGCATTAAAATGCATAATAATAATAATAGTCACATTTTTATACTTCATTTTTAAAATCGTAAATTTCTTCTTATCGATAAAAAAACACTCAAATATAACCGTCCTATTAAAGAATCAAGCAGAACATAAAAAAACTGAAAATTTCAATTAAAACTACCCCAAGTTTTATAAATAATATTCAACGGGAGTGACGCATGACAGGCAGTGTTACCAGATGGAAAAATAATATTTTATGTATTACATATGTATTAATAGGGATATTTTACTAAAATCCTACTCATTGTAAATGTAAATTTATGGACATAATCAAAGGCGAGATTGATTACTTTTATAATGACCAATCACAGCCGTTTGCGCTTGTCTTAAATTATTGTGTTTAGTACAAAGAAATATTTTTTTATATACACGATGGAAAATAGGTTTATTATTTTTTTAGTACTAGTTCTTTTAGAATTTAGTTTGGGGCCATCATCTTGAAATTAGCTGTTTCTGTGTAATACCCAGTAGCGACTGTCACGTGTGTATTGTGTCTATTAAATACGCTATTAATATTTTAAGTCCACCTTGTATAATAATATATATAATTGTCTAACTGTGTGTATGTTATATGTCTGTATGTCTGTATGTCTGTATGTCTGTATGTCTGTACAGATCTTTCAAATATCCTCAGCGTATACAGAGTCGCTATATACAGAAAAATAGTCCTTAATATATCAGAACAAGCATTAAAATTCCGTGTGCTCTTAAGTCTTTTTATGGAACTGAGCCATATATTCAAAATGGAATAGAATATTTGGTAGTGAGACTGCATTTAAATTTGTTGATTATTGAAGATATGCGAAAGTAGCCCTTAATATGTATCGAATACCTTCGAGATATCGTACTTTTCGTTTGAAATATGTTTGCTGTCCGTATTGTTCGTAATTGTGAAACGTAAAAATGTTCATTTTCAATGATTGTTTTAAACTATATAATTGGACATTTTCGAAATAGTAAAATAGTCTATTTGACCGGCAACTAATGTAGATTCATCCATTATCTATAGCACGTTTCATGTCTCTGTCAATAGAAGGTAGTTAATCGTAATCTGTAAAATTTTATATATACAATTCAAATTGTTTGACACATGACAGACAAGTGTTGCCAGGTGTATAAATAATTCCATTTAAATATTTAATCATAATTAATACATATCTAAAATCTCGAAACGGGTATTTTAATGATAATATTATTAAATTTATTTCAAAATAATTTTAGAGATATTTAATAATGCATAATAAATGAAAATTCTCAAAAAAAGTATTTATCAGGAGACTCGCTTTTTAAATATTGTGATGAGTGTTGTCATCATATAAAAACCGCGTTATATTATTTTATTAATAATTTTAATAAAATTTCAAACTTCTTTCGAATGAAAAAACAAGCAACGTATTATCTTCGTATTAAAAACAAATCAGAGCATTTAAAAATATTAAATAATTTCATAATATTGTTAGATGTATTTAATTTGATAATGCATAACATTTTCATACTTCATTTTTAAAATCAAAAATTTCTTCTAATCGATAAAAAAAAACTTTAAAGCAAAAATGAAATCAAAACTCAAAGATAAACGTCCTATTAAAAAACCAGGCAGAACATAAAAAACATTAACAAATTGAAAATTTCAATTAAAATTACCCTAGTATATATATAATTGTCTAAGATGTGTGTATGTCTGTACGGATCCCTTAACCATTATTAGTGTTACCAGATAGAAGAATAATATTTTATATATATATAATTATTTTACTACAATTAATACATATCTAAAATCTCGAAACGGGTATTTTAATGATAATAATATTAAATTAATTTCAAAATAATATTACAGATATTTAAATAATGCATAATAAATGACAATTCTAATAAAAACCATATTTATTGGGAGACTCGCTTTTTAAATATTGTGATGAGTGTTGCCATCATTTGAAAACCGTATTAAAATATTTTATTTATAATTAATTTACTTTGAAAATTCAAACATCATGTCCTTATTAAAAAAAAAACAAGAAGAACACCAAGAAACATTATTGAAAATTGCAATTAAAATTAATTATAGAATTGATAAACAGTGAAATAATATTATTTTGGGATTGTGATGAGTGTTGCCATTGTGTAAATTAATTAATTAATATTTTTTTATTCTAGTGCATATACACACTTGCTTGTTTCACAATAATATGATTATTATTATATTATCTGTTTGCATGCATACATAGCACAGTGTGTGTGTAGTTGTCACCACGGGGGAACTGAAAGGGTCAGCGTGGAGCATTCCTGAAATTCCACTCCATCATCAGCAAATAAGCAAATTAGTCTGCAAACAAACAACCGTACTTGTACATGGAAATAAATCTTGACACTAATGTCTGTAAGTCCAACGCCTAAACTACTTCACTACGCGCTAATGGCGGCGCACGATTTATGACTGAGTAATTATATTATTATTTGTGGATTCAGGGACACGAGAATGCCCCTTTCCATTGATTTGACACTAACTCTACACACTGCCGAATCGCACATTATTTTGGCTTTCATTTGTTGTAACCCTAACTGAATGTCCTGACAAAATCTGCATTTAAAAGGCGATTTTTATTTTATTCCTGCAGTCTTATGTGATTGTTTTGGAATTACTTTAAGCATATTTTCCATCGATAATAAGACATGCGTATATATTTTAAGGTTTATTCAAATCGTATTTGGCTTCTGGATTTTTTTTTCTTGTTTATTAATATGTTCCTGTAGTCTTGAATATCTTTCTCGAAATTATTTTATTCATATTTTCGTTTGGCAACTACACACGTGTATACATTTTAAGGTCCATTCCATTTGTATTATTAGGCTTCTGGTATTTTTTTGTTGTTTATTAATACATTTATATATTCCTGTAGTCTTGAGTGTCTGTTTTGGAATTATTTAATTCATATTTTCGCTTAACAACGATACACTTTTTAATATTTTAAGGTTCAAATCACTTGTATTAGGCTTCTGGAATTTTTTTCTTATTTATTAATTTATTCCTGTAGTCGTAAATGTTTGTTTAAGAGTGATTGAATGCATATTTTCGTTTAAAAACAATACATGTGTATACTTTTTAAGCTTTAAATCATTTGTATTAGGCTTCTAGGAAAATTTCACTTGTTAATAATATATTCCTGTAGTCTTTGGTACCATTTTAAGCATATTTTCGCTTAACAGTGATACATTTGTACTTATTTTAAGGTTTGAATCAATTACATTAGCCTTCTTTGAGATTTTCGGTTGTTTAGTTGTTCCTGTAGTCTTCTGTATCCTTTTGGTAATTATAATATTCATATTTTCGTTTGACAATGATACATGTGTATACATTTTAAGCTTCAAATCATGTGTATTAGGGTTCTAGGAAATTTTCGCTAATTTAGTAATATGCTACAATAATCTTAATTGTCTGTTTTGGAATGATTTCATGCATATTTTCATGTAATAGTAATCCCCATGTATATATTTCACCATTTAAATCATGCGCATTAGGCTCATGGTAAATTCTAGCTTTCGTTAATATGCTCGTGCAGCCTTGTTTGGGGTTTTTATTGTAACATTTGGCACTTTTTCTTGAAGATATCTCAAATGCGCACACAATGTATGGTTTTTCGTTCTGTTTTAGAGCGCATCGATCGAATTCCGTTATTGGTGTTGTTTAACAGCCGTATTGTGTCATAGGTGTACATTTACGTGTATGTATGCATGCACAATATAGTGTCGGTGATCGTAAAGCAATACTTACAGCCTGTAAAATCACAAGGACCACCCAGAAGCCGAACACAAGTCTCACGAGCATTCCGCGAACTCCAAGTGTGAAATCCGCCATTTAAAACACTAACCCCATATTATATATTATGCGACAAATTATATATATATATATATATATATATGAGTATATATATATATAAGAGTATATATATATATATATATATATATATATATATATATATATATATATATATATATGTGCCATCGGGGCTATTCATCAATATTAACGTGCAAAATACCGCGAATTAATATGATTATCCGTGTTGTTTAAAGTTTATAAATAAATAAAAAAAAACCATAAAAAAATTCCTCATTTTCAATTAATTGACTTAATAAGAACATTGAAATAATCTTCAAAAAATTATTATTATTTATTAAAATGCAAAATACCGCAAATTAATATGATTATCCGTGTTGTTTATAACTTATGAGGTTCATATATATATATATATATATATATATATAGAGTATATATATATATATATATATATATATATATATATATATATATATATATATATATATATATATATATATATATATATTCTATTTAGGCTATTCATCATTATATTATTTATTAACGTGCAAAATACCGCGAAATAATATGATTATCCGTATTGTTTATAGTCTATAGGCTCAAACCTCTTTTTATATATAATATATGTATGAATGCATTTAATAATATTACCTATTAAAAATTATTTAAACATAACTCATTTTCGATTAATCCTTAAAAAAATTATTATTTATTTAAATGTAAAATACCGCGAATTAATATGATTAGCCGTGTTGTTTATGACTTATAAGGCTCATTCTTTTCATTAAAAAAATATTTACACAAAAATAAAATTGTAATAATACAAAACATTGCGAATTAATATGATTAGCCGTATTGCTTATAGTTTATATATAATAAATGTATACATACATATTTAAAAAAATATTTATACAAAGCTCATTTTCAATTAATTGATTTAATCAGAACATTGAAATAGTCTATTTTTATTTATTTAAATACAAAATACCGCCAACGATTATGATTGGTAATATCGTTTATACTTTTAGATATGAAATTCATGGTTTTTAATATATATAAAAATTTAGAGATTTGCATACAAATACACACTAAAGAAATTACTAAAATTAACGGGCGTATTCAATATAATAGTGTAATGAGAGTGTGTGTAAACCAACACTACGAAGCTCTATTCATATACGCACCAATACAATTAGCTCTAGCACGACTCACTAACAAATTATCATATCTGTTTAACCCAATTTTAAGTATTTTAAAACTAGTTTAATTGGTGTTTTAATTGATTCAACATTTCCCAAGTGTACTTTATTTAATTATTGAAACGTCTAATTAAATCTATAAATAATTAAAGGTGAATTAGATCAGGTTGTACTGTAAAGTAAAAACGACCACCCGCGGCGACGGCCTTCTTTACACAATCATTTATTTATTGCTGACCACAAATGTCCACGTGTGGTGCCAAACTGACAAAGATAATACTGTTATTAGTTTAGAAAATATTAAAATAAAAAAAAACTTGGAAATATGTGTAAATTTGCGGTCTTAGCATCGGACTCCCGGATAACGCGCGCTTATATTTTGGAATTAATAATAAATCCTCGATTAATCGTATATAATTTTTGAAAAATTATTATACCATTATAATGCCCAAGTAAGAAGGGTTATTTTAAATATTTTAATATTACCCGCATTCATCGTTTATTATTATAATTTAGAAACATTTCCATACAAAACACTCAAATGCTATAAATACTTGTTTAGAATGTGATGGATTTTATTTGATAAATTAATTAATATTAATATTTCACCGCATTTTTTTATTGAAAATATAAAGAAACATAGTTATTGATTATATTTAAAACTAATATTTCCTGCATTTATCGTTTATTATTATTATTTAATCATTTCTATATAAAACAACCAAATGCCATAATATTTATTTATAATGTGATGGATTTTATTTGATAAATTATTTAATATTAATATTTCACCGCATTTTTTATTGAAAATATAAAGAACCATAGCTAAATAATATATAAAAAATAAATATAATCCCGATTCATCGTTCATTATTATAATATAAACATTTCTATACAAAACACCTACATAAATGTTAAAATACTTGATTAGAATGTGATGGATTTTATTTAATATTAATATAAACCCGCATTTATCGTTGAAACTGTAAATAAACATAACCATTTAATATATAAAAATTATTATTTTCCCACATCCATCGTTTATTATTATTATATAAACATTTCTATACAAAACACCTAAATGCCATAATACTCGTATAGAATGTGATGGATTTTTTTAAATAAATTAGTTAATATGAATATTTACCCGCATTTATCAATGAAGATATAAAAAAATATAGCTAAATAATCTATTTAAAATAATTATTTCCCCGCATTCATCGTTTATTATTATTATATAAACATTTCTATACAAAACACCTAAAAAAAGGTGCTATAATACTTGATTAGAATGTGATTGATATTATTTAATAAATTACTTAATATCAATATTTTCCTGGATTTATCATTAATAATATAAAGAAACATGGTTAATTAATATATTTAAAATTATTATTTACCCGCATTCATCGTAAATTATAATAATTATTAGACACATTTCCATAAATAAAAAACCCCTAAATGCTTGTTTAGAATGTGTCAGATTTTATTTCATAAATTATTTAATATTAATATTTACCCCGATTTATCGTTTGAAATATACAGATGCATAACCAAATAATGATTATTCATATATATTTTCCCATATTCATCGTTTATCAAATACATTTTCATACAAAATTCTTGAATACCATGAAATT